>JAYEVE010000895.1:0-145904 GCA_036346375.1 Guadua angustifolia
TTAGCCCATCCCCTCTTGGGTGGTCCTCACGGCCCGCCATATAGATACCTAGGGTCCATGTACTCTACACCACCGTTGTGCTCCGTTAGGTTAGTGCCACTCTGCTCGATTGCCCTTAAAAAACTAAAGCTGCAACAGCTAATATATCAAACAGTATAAAAAAATCACAGCTGTCAACTTCTTAGTCTAGGAAACCACCCGAACATTTTTCTAACGCAAGCGCCGAAAGTTTCCACCAGCGCCGAGTGGTAGTCCCCCAGTCATTTTGTTTTTGCGGAAGTACCTCCCATGTCCACGTTTTTTCAGAAATAGCCCCTCGGTGAGGTTAGAGGGGTGACCGTCGACCGAGCAGCAGTCGGCGGGAAGATGTTGGAGGCTCAGGCTCTCCTCCGTGTGTTGGCAGCTTTCGGGAAGCCCGCCGCCAGGTTCCTATGGAAAAGCCACAAGCAGCGGCTGGGGCTCCCGGAAGACATCGCCTTGCTTAGGAAGGAGCAGCGGGACATACAGCAAATCATCGGCATCATCGAACACCAGCAGCGGCAGCCCCTTGGAAAAGTACTGGATGGGTATGTCGCAGATCTGCAGGCAATAGAAGGCAGAATATCCACCTGCCTTGATGTCTACGATACGGCTGAACCGTCGAGCTCATCCGTGCGCGACGCTGTTCGCCGTGTGGAGACAATCGGAGTGCGCAACGGACTTGTCAAGGAGATCGAAACGATTAAGAGACTTACCGAAGGGGCTATGGAAAGGTTGGAGAGGCTTAGGGTTGTACTTGAAGCAGCGCAGCACGTCCGCACCACCAAACCGACTACGACGGAGGCCTGCTACGATGATCACGAGGCTCAACCTGTGGGCTTCGACACCTACGCAAAGGAGCTCCTCCACCAGCTACACGCAGGAGTAGCGCAGAAGAGGGTGGTCGCCGTTACGGGACCGCCGGGCTCCGGCAAGACCAGGCTCGTTAAGGTGGTGTACGTCGTTGTGCGCGAGCAATTCGAGTGCAGCGCTTGGGTGCGGGCGTCCGGGTTAGACGAGGAGGGGATTCTGAGGGACATACTCCGGCAAACCGGTGCACAAGTACAGGACGATGCTGCCGAGGCCGCCCAACCCCTCAGCCAGCAACTCGGGCAACACCTGCAGGATAAAAGGTACGTACTCGCTCCTGTAACGCAACTGTCCTCCGCTCCGTCTGTCTCATTTCCCCCCTTTCCTGCTAAGACCAAGATACAACCAGCCTTGGGCAAAACGATCAGTAGTACGATTTTATAAGCCCCCGCCAGGTAAACTGATCGGAAGATAAGGTAGTTTTCCCATGTAATTAACGTGAGAGCAGTTATTGACACATCTAGCAACTTACGATGGTTGGCTAAGGGACAATGGTTAACCAAAGAGTGAGATGGTTCAAGGCTTAATGAAAACCCTGCGTTTCCCATGTGATTAACGTGAGAGCAGTTATTGGCACATCTAGCAACTTACGATGGTTGGATTAGGGACAACGGTTAACAAAAGTGCGAGATGGTTTAAGTCTTAATGAAGACCCGTGTGTGAAGACAAGAGGCACCTATACTATACTAGTATTGACTGACACCTCTTAGATGGGCATAAACAGGGAGGTCTGTGTGTCCCAAAAGAACAATTTGACTACAATTTCATTCTTGTAATATTCTTTCTATTCATCGGGCTACTGGAGCTGGGCATAGTAGTGCAAGG
Organism: Guadua angustifolia; assembly: GCA_036346375.1. Lineage (NCBI taxonomy): Eukaryota > Viridiplantae > Streptophyta > Magnoliopsida > Poales > Poaceae > Guadua > Guadua angustifolia. Next base: position 1,714 of record JAYEVE010000895.1, read on the forward strand.
CGTGGACAATGCTTCACTTGCATTCTACACAATTGAAGGGGTAAGAGGAAATAATCGAGACCAATTGGGATTTACCCCTACAGAATTGTTTGGAATCATTCCAATTCTTGTGGGCTCCGATTTTAGGAATTAAGTTTCAATTTCACAATTCCAAGACCAAGTCTTGGTTACCAAAACATAACATCAACTTTCATGGCTCTATGCTTACCACTATAATGGTTGTTTAGCAGCCGAGCCAAAGCACATTACAACAAATAAAAAACATATACAGAAATGTTTTAAAAAGATTTTAGCTAGATCTCACCGCTAAGTACGGATTTCAAGATTGACTACAGTGGAACTGTTGTGACACTGATGACTTCCAAAGTTACAAGGTAATAGGGGGTTGGCCCGACCTTACGATGATGAAGATGATAACTCGGATTTGTGAACCCTGATGCCAACTACCGTCTTGATACGGTGACCTGCGACACATGAATAGGCCCAAGAAGCCGCTTCGATCCTCGCCTACTTGACCGCATGAAAGTAGACGTAAGCTTCTTTGCAATCACCTCGAAGTAGTTGCAAGAACGATGAGGATAAATTTCAGATTGAAATTCCCTATTCTAATGCAGGCATTAGAGCACAAGCCATAGCATCAAGAGTATATTTTTAATCGAAAAATTTGTGGTTATATTTAGAATGGACGATGCACACTTATATGGGGTGAACAGGACCACACATGAACAGTATCAGCACAAATAGTTACCATGTGTATTCACCCATCTAATTGGAAAGTATCTCAAAAGTTTGGAAACAAAATATTATAATTTGGAAACAATCTTTTTTGCTAAATCATAGTGATCTTTTTTCTTGTTTGAAGATGGCCGAAATCTCTCCTTCCTTTGCTTTTATCTTGCTTCTTTCCTTTACTCATTGGCTTGCATACATGGAAAGAAAGGTGGGTGTATATGTGGTCCAAATTGTCTTCTAGTTCTTCCAAGTGGCTCCCGTTCTCCCTTGCCTTCCACTGGAGCCCACCATGGTTCATCGTTGCAATTCGGCTCTATTTGTCATTCTTGCCATCTTCATACCTAGCAACAAGCAAGCACTAGCTATTAGGTAGTATATAATTCTTATGTAAATATAGCGAATATTGCTTAAGGAAAAGATTTACATGTTTATATTTGATGCGGCTTAATAATTCTTTTCAGGTAATTAATATATTTAACTGAAAAGTATTAGCCGTAAGCATATCTGCATCACAAGGGTAATCTGGAAATCGATTTTGAAATGTGGTGTTCTGCCAATAAATTTTCAAAGGTTCCAGGGTATGGTGTTCTACTACCTAATCGGAGAAGGGACCAAGCAATTTTTTTTAAAAAAAATCAAGACAGTCACATCGTTCACCAAAATATACACGATCTTTTTCTCCAGTACACCTTGTCTTCACTTTATTCCTTGTAGGATGAGTAGTTGAAGGCGGACGAAATGTATGTAATACAGAGTAGTGCAGATCATACTAGTTCAACGGTGGATGGGGCATTCTGCTAGTTATACATGTAATATTAGAACTTAAATGTGGCGACCCGCATAATTAACCCCTGGTAACACTGTCACCTAGAGTTAATTATACGGACCTCAGCACAGTAACTAGCAAAACATCGGACATTCCGATGCTTTATTAGTTACTACCTTGATATCTGAGTATTGCAGCAGAACAATAATTAGAGACAGACATAAATGGAAGCTTTAATTCACTCCATTAGCCACGCAGGCTATCTTCATACCTTAGCTTACATGGGTTCTAATAGAGCCGTAATAAATCTTATAACCCCTTAACTCTTGAAAATCTGCTCCTGCACACAAACCTCCACCCTAGCCTCGTAAGATTGTCCATAGGACTCACCTTCTAAGCAAGGGGGGAGTTAAGCAAAGGTGAGTACTAGGTACTCAGCAAGCAATAATAATAATGAATACAATAGATGCCTTTTCCCATTTCCCATTTTCTTATCCCTTTACCTTCTACAACCATTCTCAACCCAAATCTTCCCTTTTAAAGAAATAAATTTTTGTTGAAAGGTTTGCAAGTTTTATATTTATAAAGACTCTACTAATAGTGAGCATGCCACCTGTAGTCTCCAGTCCAAGAGACTGGCTTGAATTCAAGATTTTACCCTGCGTAGGTTTGTGCCACTTTACCCACAATGACACCCACAAGAGATGCCTTAGAACGTTTATTCTATTCCGGTATTAGTTCTCCACCCTGCACTGAGTATGGACCTCACCCACTCTGGGATAGCCCACCTCCCAGATGCAGCTTTGTATTCGACTACCGCCAAATAGCACTCCACCAAGGCTTCAAATATTGCGCCCAATTCACATTTCTCAATTCGTCCCTTGGGTCATACCAAGATTTTCCCCAAGACGACATACAACCTTACCCAATGTGGAGTAACTAATACCATCCTAGAACAACCTTTTCTGACCGATTTCACACACTATGGTTGGCACCAAATTACAGCCCATTACTCAATATTAGATTGTTATTATCTTATATGCTAGCCTATTGTAGAGGACCCCACCGGCGAACACCTTCTCATCAGCGTCCTCTACCCCACCATAATAATATATACCCAAGGCTCCCCTACTCGGACGAGCCAAACACTATACCGACATCATATTACCATTCCGTTCATACTCAACTTATTCCCATCACCCATTCCACCAATTCATTTCCAACACTACCAAATATCCATTCTTACTCTTCTCACCCTTCAATTCATACTTTTCATTCTAAAATATACATTTTAATGCAGTGATAAAATTAAAACAGAAAGCGGTAAAACATTTAAGAACTATGATCAAGATAAAATGCGCTTGCCTGGAATAGAACTTGGAGGTTCGGCCTCGCTCGAAATTAAATTCTGATCGATTGGTGGGTTCTGTTCGAGGCCTGAAATTTGTAAACTATTAACTACAGCAGAATTATTAAGTATGAGTTGCGGTGTCCAACAATCCACATTGCATTTTCATAAAATGCATATGTTGCTTTCTATTTTAATGCTATGCATGATCAGTCCTTATAGTTAACTCATTATTCTTCTAATGACACTAATGCTGTCCTTTTTTTTATTTTATATGCCAATAATGTTCTGCTCACCACTTTATACACTTAATGCACTTATGAATGACATGAGGTAATGCATGAATGCATATGGTTCTATTTCCCATTTCTTTTCATTGCCAAGATTTCACTCTCTGGACTCACCCACTTTATTTGCTTGTACCGCCAAGTATTACTATTGGGTGATTGCTTTGCTCATTCGGTTGTTGCTCGCTACTTAACTTGGTCGACTACTACTATCGGGTCGAGCCATTAATTGCTACTTGTTGCCGAGCACTACTACCTCTCCTCACTTTCTCTGGTGATTCACTCGGTGGCTCTCCACCGCTAACCGCTTTTTCCTTTTCCTTAATTCTTCTTCTCAATCTTTATTATCTTGGTGTCATTTTCTTTCTTTTACTCTTTCTCATCTTTGCCTTTCTTTCTTAGTATTTATCGTTTGTAATCAGGCTTACGATGCAATCACCGTGCAATCCAACTAAGAAAAGTTTCAAAAAATTCTGAAAAAAATCATGGATGTACATCTCATCTTACCCCATCTAAATTTGTCTTTTTTGTAACTTCTAGCATAGGACGAATTTGATCATGAAATTTTATATGTAGATGGGGTAAGATAAGATGTACATCCATGATTTTTTTTCAGAATTTTTTGAAACTTTTCTTAATTAGATTGCATGGTGATTACACGGAAGCCCTGATTGCACAGCCGTCGTTGCCTTCTTTCTTTCCCTCTTACTACTATTTTTACTGGACTCCATTTCTCTCAGTGGCTTCTTTTCTCTCGGTTGCTTCACTGGTCGAGCTACTTCTACTACTTCCTTCCTGCGGCTGCTTTCTCTCCCTTACCTCTGGCTACTCCATGACGAGCCTCCTTTTTTTTAGATAAAGGATCAAATCCGGCCTCTGCAAAAGCACGCAGCCAAGTTCTTACAAATATAACTTTCGTGAACGTTATTGAAAAAACGACAAAGAGAACAGAAAATTAAAAGCAAATTCTATAGTTGTTTCTCCATCCATTCTTAGCAAAAAATTCCAACGCCACAACCTCCAATGTATGGCATACCCCTCGAATGGTCTCCCTCTTGTCGTCAGACTGCAACAGGGCCCAAAACCGCAGCCAGTATGTCCCTCTGAACGTAGCCTGCATAAAAGAAGAATAATATTTGTTCGCAAAGATGAGATCATTGCGAGTACACCAAATAGCCCATAAAAGAGCAGCAGCTCCCACAAAAATCAGTTTCTTCACACTCTTCTCAAGGCCACTTAACCAATGCCCAATCATATGTGTAAAAAACTTCGGCAATGCTAAACCAGTAGCAATATGCACTATTCGCCAAATATTTTTGGAATGATGGCAATCAAAAAATAAATGCTGGATTGTTTCATTACAATTACAGAAACAACATTTTGGATTCCCATTCCAATTTCATTTAGCAAGGTTGTCCTTTGTTAGAATTATTCCTCGTTGTAAATACCAGAGGAAAATTTTAATCTTTAATGGAAGTTTCAACTTCCAAATAAGTTTACCATTAAAAGGAGTACCCTGGTTTAGCAAATGAACATACATAGAAAGAACAGTGAATTGTCCATGTCTATGTAAACCCCAGCGGAAAGTGTCCCTGCCGTCAGCAAGCTGACAATTCGATAATTTAGCAATTAGATTTACCCAAGCTGTCAGTTTATCACCTACTAATAATCGTCGAAAAGTAATATTCGGTGGCATCTGAGTATAACCCTTGCCACAGAAATATTTTTATGATGGGCAATATTATACAAGCTTGGAAATTGTTCCTTGAGTGCTTTAGAATCTACCCAAATGTCCTCCCAAAATCTGGTTTGGGAACCATCTCTAATCCGAAAAGATCCACAAGCCAAAAAATCCTCCTTGACCTTTAATAGCCCTTTCCAAAACTGTGAGTCCCCAGACTTAATATGCACTTGGGACAAACATTTTGAACTTAAATATTTATTTGTAAGTAAAGTCTGCCAGAGCCCATCCTCATTAATCAGTTTAAATAACCATTTACTTAAGAGACATTTATTTTTAATGTGTAGGTCAATAATACCTAGCCCACCTTGATCTTTGGGACGACACAATATATCCCACTTAGCAAGACGATATCTTCGTTTTTCATTATTACCTTGCCAAAAAAACCGAGACCGATAGAAATCCAACCTTTGAATAACACCCTTGGGAATTTCAAAGAAAGACATCATGAACATAGGAAGACTGCTTAACACAGAATTTAGAAGCACAAGTCTACCCCCATAAGAGAGGTGTTTAGCCTTCCACCGACTTAGCTTTTTGTTAAACCTATTCTCGATTACACCCCAATCCGCATTCCGAAGTTTATGATAATGCATCGGAATACCTAAGTATCTGAACGGGTATGAACCGAGCCCACAACCAAACAGCTCAGTATAATCTTGTTCATATTGTCTAGCTTCACCAAAGCAAAAAATCTCACTCTTGTGAAAATTAATTTTGAGACCCGATAATTGTTCAAACACACAAAGCAATAGTTTCATGTTTTTAGCTTGTTCTATATCATGATCCATAAACAAAATAGTATCATCAGCATACTGTAAAATTGATAAACCATCGTCAATAAGATGAGGAATAACACCCCGGATTTGGCCATTCTCTTTCGCTCTCTTAATCAAAATAGCCAACATATCAGCTACAATGTTGAATAGAATAGGAGACATGGGATCACCCTGCCGCAACCCTTTTTTGGTTTGAAAGTAATGTCCAATATCATCATTAACTTTAACACCCACACTACCACCAGTAACAAAATGTTCAACCCATGAGCACCATTGATGGCCAAAACCCTTCATACGCAGGGTTTGTTGAAGAAAAGACCACTTCACTTTATCATAAGCTTTTTCAAAATCAAGTTTTAAAATCACCCCATTGAGTTTTTTAGAGTGAAGTTCATGAATGGTTTCATGTAAAATCACTACACCTTCCATAATATTGCATACGGCATGAAAGTGCTTTGTGATGGTTTTACTACTTTATTGGCCACCCTATAATTCTATTAGTAGCCACTTTTGTAAAAATTTTAAAACTCACATTAAGCAAACATATGGGTCTGTATTGTTGTATTTTGGTTGCCTCATTAATTTTTGGCAGAAGCGTAATGATCCCAAAGTTGAGACTATACAGAGGTAATTTCCCATGATAGAAATCATTGAACAACGCCATAAGATCCCTTTTTATAATATCCCAGAAAACCTGATAAAATTCAGCGGGGAATCCATCAGGACCAGGTGACTTATTGTGTTCCATTTGGAACACAGCTTCTCTAACCTCCTTATCAGTGAAATGTGCAATGAGAGCATCATTTTCCTCATTTGTAACCTGAGGTAAATCATGATTATAAGCCTCCACCAACCTAAAATTATTCTCTTCTGGCTGTCCAAACAAACCCTTGTAATACGTTGTAATATACTCTTTTAAATCAGCATCACCAACAATGGTACCATTTTCATGATCTAATTGGAAGATACGCTGTTTTCTATGTTTACCATTAGCAACTAGATGGAAATATTGAGTGTTATCATCACCTTCCAAAAGATCTTTTGTTTTAGCTCTCTCATACCATTTAATTTCTTCTTCCCTCAACAAATGCACCAATCTCTCATTGAGATAATGTTTCAGATTTAATTCATGGGATGAGAGAACTCTATTTTCAGCTTTCTTATCAAGATCATCAATTATCGAAATAATCCTTTTCTTCTCTTTTTTATTATGGCCAGCTGTGTGTTTGGCCCATTCTCTTAAAAATTGTCTAAGAGATCGAATCTTATTCTGCCATTTATCCATAGCAGTATCCCCTCTAGATTCAGATTGCCATTTATCTGCAACCAGCTCATAGAAGCCATCTCTAATTAACCAACCACGTTCAAATTTGAACAATGGTGTCGTTCTATTATGGAACGATGCTCCAGTATTCAATATCAATGGAGTATGATCTGAATGGCTCCTATCTCTAGCCTGCACTGTAGTGAGAGGAAATTTATTTTCCCACTCAGTAGAAACCAAAATTCTGTCTAACTTCTCAAAAGTTGGGTTATCACCACTACTCGCCCAAGTATATTGTCTACCAGACAATTAGATCTCCCTAAGATCAAGAGATTGAATAACCATATTAAAAAGATCAGGCCATTTCTTATTAGAATTATCCTTATTTTTATCTTCAGGACCACGCATAATATTAAAATCCCCACCAATAATATAAGGTAATGATTCTTTGCTACAAATGTTAGCTATTTCTGTTAGAAACCTATCTTTATACTCCTGTTGTGCAGGACCGTAAACTGTTATTAACACCCATTTGAAACCATCACTTTTATTTCGAAGCGTGAACTTGATATAAAAGTCCCCTTCAACAATGGCTCCAATGTCATACACCGATAAGTCAGCCCCCAGAAGCATCCCTCCAGAACGGCCATGAGGTGCCATACAATGCCAAATAAAATCTTTGCCACCACATAATTTTTTCAGGGTCCTATCCGGGAAATGATCCCGACCCGTCTCCATTAATGCAATAAAATCAAGTTGTATCTCTTTAACCATATCCTCTAAATACCTATGTTTAGCCAAGTCTCCAAGACCTCTGCTATTCCAGAAAACGCCTTTCATTTGAGACTCAACTTAGATGGTGTTTTTGGTTTTTTATTAAGCAATCCTTTTCTATTAATATTCCTTAAATTGGATTTTTTCCTCCGAGATATAGCTACCAGATCAGAACATATATGATCCAACCCCTCCTCAACCACATTCTGGTCAAATTCATCACCAATGTGATCCAATTGCGTAGCTAAAATATCCTCTTCCTCCTCATCCAAGTAAATTTTAGGTGAGGAGGAATTTTGATTATTACCTTTATTTGTAACTGAGAAACTAAGCCTATCAATTTCTATGTTTTTAATAGATGTAATAGCAGAAGAAATTGTAATATCATCGCTACCCATAGAAACACCCAATTTGGCAATTCTAGAAGAAAGTTCAGAATCTGAAATGGATGGAAAAGACGCGCATTTACCTGACACCAAAGAGTTCTTTTTCTCCGCCAGCTGCATCGCCTTCTCAAGAATATTAGAATCTCCCCTAGCCGCTATCCGCAAACTTGATCTACCATGTGGCACAAGAGTCCTAGCCGAAGAAAGTAACTTCATTTCATCCCAGCCAGAGATATTTTCCAGCAAACAGAGGGCATCCACCATGGCCAAATTGGAAATATTAGCCGGAATGTTATTCTTCTTACACAAAGTTTGCAGTAAACGGCGAGGCAATTTTTGAAGCTTCAAACCTCGGTTATCAGCTTGATCAAACACATCCCATTTCTGAATAGAACTACTCAGTTCATCCTCACTCTGACTGGCAACATGCAGAATATCCCCAACTGGACCCTGCATAGCATCCGGCAACATATGACCAGAAGCATGCATCCTCTTTGCAGCCTCATGAATGATACCCCCAGCACTCACAGCAAAGCTCTCCTCCTTCATCACCTGATCCGATAACACAAAAGAACAGCTGTTATTTGAATGCACTCCCTCATCACACCCCACTGCTAGGTCACTAACTTCTGGCTCCACCCAAGACGCTTGCCCATCCACCGGCAAAAGACCACCACCAGCATCACTATTGTTGCACTGAAAATCATCTTGTCTGTCCATGCTGATGAGCTGTAAATCGTTCACATTCACTTCACCAGGACATCCAAAACCATCGCCAACTTCATCCACAGGAACCACAGATAAATCAATAGACCTTGAAACAACAGACATTCCAGAATCAATCTCATCCCTCATCCACATACCTGTAACCTGGTCATTAAAAACCGGACTAGAATCTTGTTCCGGCTCCTGCCCAACCAAATTGTGCACAGGCGCCGGAATCACCACCTTATATGAGTCCCCACCTTTTTCAGAACTCCCAGAAGCCAAAGTTTGATCCCTAGGACTGGACAAAAGCATATTGGACCAAGATAATTCACGAACTTCATTATACTTATCTAACTCTAGATTTACTTCACAACAAACAGAAGAATTTTCAGACTGCACCAACTCCAGCTTCATATTCCCAGAACACTCCATACAGTTAGCAAAAATCTCAGAATGCTGCAGCCACATACCTCCATGAAGCTCATGCCGAATAACCCCAGAATGCTCCAAGGAATTCACATTAACCGGGCCAAGGTCACATGGGCGAGCCATCATCACAATTATCGGCAAAAGCCCACCCTCAACAGACTTCACAAAGCAATTACCAGGTTTGACAGAGTGTACTCCTTCTTTCAGGCGCATAACCACCTTGGACTTCAAACTTTTGCCAGCAAAACCAGATAAACTACCTTCAGCCGAAAACAAAGCCTCCACATGAATATCTTCACCAGGTTTGACAATACTCCTCTTCACAAACTGCCAATCAGGAATCTTATCAACCTTCATGCCATTGACAGAAATAGCAAAACAACCTGAAAATGGATCATGAAAACTGGGGAAAGACATAGACCATGTAGGCTTAATTAAATCACCCACGACCGATTTGACGACACTTGTTTCTAACAGACAAGAAAACAACCGGCCAGCACAAATAGCAGATATTAATTCTGAATCTGGATGGTGCCAGCTAGTCCTCACCCCCAGCTGCCTTTCATCATCGGCCACACCACTATTGTCAGAAAGCAGAGACATGCCGCCCTTGACAACAAAGGCATCACCAGCCGAGTTCTCTCCAACAAAATGATCAGCACGCTGCAATCCAGAAGAAACACGCTGCATACTAGTAACCTTGGAACCCCCTGAAGTCGACCCCTTGACAAAATTGCTATTGCCTTTAGAAGCATTACCAACCTCTGATATGCCATTTTTCTCACCAATATCGGCATCATCCATCAATTGATCACTGTCCTTATTTGGGTTATCCGAGCCATCTAGATCATCGACATCATCAAACTCATCAGATTCCCCATTTTTATCATTAATGACCTTATCAATTTTGAAGAATATCTCATATTGACAATCATCAACCACTATATCGGTGTCAGCCGGAATTCGATTCACATCAAGCACAGCAACTAGCACTCTAGGAACTCCAGTTTTCCTCATCGACCTCATATCCACTCTTTGCGTGGCTCCGAGAATAGAACCAACCGCCCAGAGGGACAAAAAGGATCTAATCTCATAAGGAACACCATAAACATCTACCCATACTTTTTGCAGCTTCTGTTTAGGTATTATATCCATATGCCACTCCTCAAACGACATCACACCCTCGTTATTATCAGTACGAAGACGCTTCATACTAATCATTCTTTGCAGTTCAACTTGGCATGGAAAAGGAACAATATAAGAGCATCTCCAGCAGAGCCCCTAAACCAGCCCCTAAACCTTAAAATAGGGAGTTTAGTAAAAAAATACAGATCCAGCAGGCCCCTAATCCAGCCCCTAAAATTAGGAGGCCCTAAATTTGCCTCCTTAGCCCCAATTCCGAGAGCCCCTAAACCATTCTAAACCTTAAAATAGGGAGTTAAGTGAAGGATGGCTTGCATTAGTTCATTGCAATGAGTGTGTCTTTGCGATGAGTTGCAATCTGCATGCATGCAGATCTCATTGTTGAAAATTTTAAAAATTTTAAATTTAAATTTTAAATATCATGTTTTGAAAATTTTAAATTTAAATTTTAAATATCATGTTTTCAAATTGTAAATGTTAATATCCTTATGTTTTATGTATTACAAATATTTTTATTGAATTTTAGTGGTGTCAAATGAAGATTATACATAGTGGATATGTCAAAATAGGAGAAAAAGTAAAATAGGTTTGAGATTTAGGATGTTCGACTTGTGCTCAAAACAGCAAAAATAAGGAGTCCTAAATTCAAAATAGGACTCTGCTTTAGGGCCATTCTTGGAGATGCTCTAAGCGTTCGTACCATGATTCCTAACCACCCAATTCCACTTCACCGGGATAGCCCGAGCCAATTCTTTTCTGACTAGGTCAGCTGAAACAGCACCTTCAACGATTGTGATTAAAGCAGTAGCAGAAACCATTCTAGGCGACTTCACAGCAGTAGTACGAGGAATTTGAAAGAAACCTAAACCATCACCCGCCAACCCACTAAATGAAGCAGATGGCTTCGGTCCATGCAGCAAAGGACATTGAGGAGTAAGATGCTCATCCTCACATATCTCACAACACAGAACAAACTTCTTTTTCTTCTTAATGGCAGGTTCACTAGCAGCTTGAGGATCTTTGTGTTTACCTGCCTGGAGACCCGAATTTTCACCCTTCTCTGTATTCAGCCTGACCTGATCATCACCAGGCATCTTCCCAACATTCGCCACCCGGAGGGCCCCATCATTAGCATCAGAAGGAGCACCGCCACCATACGCCCCACGACCGAAGGATTCACCACGGCCGCCATGCCCTAGAACACGATCACGGGCACCATACCACCCACGACCACCACCGCCTGAAGCACGACCACCCCGGACCTGAAATCGAGGGAGACGACCACCACCGCCTGTTGCACGAAATTGGCCACCAAAATTGTGAGCCTGATGGCGACGAGCCTCCTACGTCTCATGAGTTAAAAATAGCTCATGCAGAAATGGAGGGTTTTTACCTCTTCTTTGATTTTGAGCTCTCTAGGGTTTGGATTTAGTGATTGCTTTACTTCTTGAGGTAAGGCTACCGGTCAGGTCTGCGATGTATGTGGATTGAGCCCTACATTTTCTGGGTTTTCTTACCGAGACTAAGGTCTATGATGAACAAGAGTATTCTGGGATCAACTAGATGCTATAGGATTTTGTGATTTGCTACATTCTTTACTCTACTGGCAGAATGTGGCTTACTTGATGCTCTGAGGGTTCGGTTTCTGAAGTTGAGGAAGCTGCAATACAGGTTGAGGGCTGATCTCTGACTTGAGGCTAGGGCTCGTCCTCCTGGCTCCCTGGGCTGAGCTTCTTGCTTCTTGACTGTACTTCCTTCTTCTTTCTTCTGGAAATGTGGGTTGTATTCCACTGCTCCTTGGAGCTGTCGGCTATGGTGTTGGATGTGAGGCTAGGGAAGGGTTTTGCTTGTGGCTGCCTTTTGCTGAATTGAGATGAGCTCTTGTGTGATTTGGTTCTTTCTCTATTGCTAAATGAGTAGAAAGGCAATGGAGAATGCTTCCTACTGGTTCGGCTATGGCATGAAGAGGGGCTGCACTTGGCTCTTACTTTTGCTGGCTGTGCCGAAATGCATGCTGACAAGTACTAGCTTGGTTCCAAAGGTGGGAAAATGCATTGCATATGTGAGCTAGCCTTGCTGGTTAAGGCTGTCTTGAAGGCAGCGCATGGGCTAGGGGAGATGAATCTCCTGGAGACTTTTGTCTGCTTGGAATTTCTACTTTTACCATTTCGCTTCTTCACTTTTACTCTCTTACTTTTACTGCTCTCCTTTCTTACCATCTTACCATGAATATTTACCTCCTTTACTGAGTTACCACCTTTACCAATCTGAGCTTCATGCTTCCAGGAATGCACATGCATGCTTATGCTTACTACTTCCTAATGAATGCTTGATACTAATGATGATGCTAATGATATGACTGTGCTTAATGATGTATGGATGATAGAGGGGATTAGGGGGAGGGTCCTCACATTAAACTTCTTTAACTTAGCAACTGCTGTATCATGTGAACTTTGTCCTTCGAATTTTAATCACAAAAAAATTTAATAATCATTTATATAGGCCCGTTGTGAAGCACATTACTCAGTCTAGTATAAGTGAGATCTCAATTAATTTTATTTTTTTCTTTAGAATAATTAGTTTTTTCTTCTTGCTATGTCCATGATAGGCTTTAGCTAATCATCTTGAATGGCAAACATTTTTTTTGATCAGGTACATCGTTGTAATTGATGAAATGCAGAATAACAATTGGCGAGTTATACAAGCTGCCCTTCCTGATAATAACACAAACAGCAGAGTTGTCATGATTGTGGGTAACCAAGGAATAATAAGTTCGCAAAGGCACAGGTCTTGTCATGTTTATAATGTTCAACCACTTGAAAGGCAACATTCTAAAAATTTGCTTCTCCAAAGGGCCTTCGGAGAGGATGGATGTCCTTATTTGGGGGAAGGTTTGGACAAGATCTTAGAAGAATGCGGTGATCTGCCTCTGGCCATACTCAGCATGGCGGAATATCTGAGAACCCTTCCAGATTTGAACGAAACAACGTGTGAATCCATCTGCGGAAACTTCGGCTACCATTTATTTAATGATGATGCCTTCTCCAGAATGAAAGAAGTGCTTAGCCGCACATATGACAGTCTACCTGATCCTGCCAAAGGCTGCGTCATGTCTCTTGGTGAATGCTTAAAGGGTCAAGTGCTGGAGAGGGAAGCTCTAACCAGGAGGTGGGTAGATGGAAAGGTAGTGCCACAGTGTACTGCAGATAATCGACCCTATGAGGAGATCGTAGACCAGCAATTCGATATTTTGGTGGACCGTAACATCATCCAGCCAATAGACACAGGAAACGATGGGAAGGTGAACACTTGTCGTGTTCAACGTATGATGCATGTGTACATCAGGCAGATGGCAGCTCGTGGGAACCACACTACTTTCATCCAGAGGGACGACAATGGTCATGAGCGTCTACCAAAATCAGGGGACATCCGTCGACTATCTTATCACAGCAGCATTGCTGATGGTCCTAGCAGGATGGGAAAGGATTTCGATTTATCTAAAGTCCAGTCAGCAACAATTTCCGGGCATGCAGGTAATTAATGTTCTTTCGGACTTGATCTCTACGGTTCATGCTACACACTGATAATTTGTCGTTCATAACCATGAATAACCACATGCAGGTAATGTTCTTTCGGCCTTGAGAGAGTCTGAAACTCTGCAAGAGCTGAACCTCGAGAATTGCTTTGACTTGAAGAACGACAGCCTCAATTTCCGGAAGGGAAGCAGGCTGCGCAACCTCAGAATGAAGGGCAAGAGTGTCACTAAGCTCCCGAAGAAAACCGAGAAACTACGCCATTTGGAGACACTAGACATAAGGGGCACAAATGTGGACACGCTGCCTATACAAGTCACCCAGCTTCCCAACATAACCGCCCTTGTTGGTCTCTTTGCAGTTCCATGTAAGAGTGGTAAGAGAGCGTTCCGTAAGCTGCGGAAGCGGTACAAGAAAAGTAAACTGCAAACGATTGCAGGATTATATGTTGACGGGAGCGTAGCATTTCTGGCATGTCTCCCTCACATGCCGGAATTGAAGAAGCTGAAACTGTGCTGTCGACAAAATGCCGAGGATGGCGACTTCAAACCTGAGATTCTAGCCTCCTCCATAGAAGACTGTGCTGGACTTAGTTCTCTATCAATTGATTTCGGTAATGTTTACTCTTTGGATTTCCTGCAAGATCTAGACTGTGGATCATTCTATTTGCTTATCTCCCTTGAGCTTCGGGGCCATTTAAGCAAATTGCCCAGCTTCATTCCAGATCTGGATAAGCTTAATCATTTGTGCCTCTCAGAGACCGGCCTTGGTTTGGATGCTTTATCACACGTGGCTAAGATGCTGGCCTTGTCTCGTCTGAAGCTGGTTGAGATAAACCCTGACTTGTACATGGAAGGAGAATTTGTCATTGAAAGTGGCCAGTTCCCAGGACTCCAGCACCTTTCTATAGCTGCTCCACGGCTGCCCAAGATCGCCATCAGAAGTGGCGCTCTTTCAGGACTTCAGACACTCGAGTTGTTCTGTACAGAGTTGGATGGCATCTCTGGCTTGCAGCACCTGACCCGTCTGAAGGAGTTGGTCATTGATGCTAATGCTAGTGAAGACACACTAACAATTTTGTCGCACGAAGCAAACATGCATCCCATGAAGCCCAGAATCATAAAGAAATTGATCACACCCTTATCTCCAAGTACAGACGTACATACGGTAAGTGTGACTGTTTTTTTTTTTTTTTTATCTTTACTACTTGTTGTTGACTCTGCTTTTGCCTGCTTACCAATATATTCCTTTTTGAAACGCCTGCTCGCAATTGTCTGTGCCTTAAAATTTAATTCTGGCTATGCAGGGCTCTTCTTAGGATTTCTACACTGCATGGTGTCCCCAGAATAGTGCAAACTTATATCTTAACTATGCAAACGGCGCGAGAATCAATCACAGTGTCAATGGGGGAACTAAGAACTTGTATCAGTACCTTGGGCTGCTAGTGTTGTTAGTTCCCAATTGACACTGAGAACATTACGTTCTTTCTGGAGAAGAAAGAAACAAGAATCCTTGCATACAGGATCAGACGGTTCGTATGAAGAATTCCTATTTTCTGGCTTCGAGGGAAGTTCCTATTTGATACGTGCTCATGTTAGTAGTACATTAGAATATTGCACGGTGGTACATGTTATTCCTCTATATTGAGATCTGTACGTCATGTGGTATTGCTCAAACTATGTGCAACAAATAAGAAGTTGCAGGAGGTTAATTGTGTTAGGTGCAGGTGGAAATTCCCGTGTGATGATGAATACTGGATGGTTTATGTATCTCTGGATTTCTGGTTGCAGTTTACAAGCATAGTACTGTAATGGGAACCGGAGGGACTGGCATAACAATTTATTCTTATCTAGATGGCTGTCGTGTTGATGTCGTTTCAGTCAAAGCGGTTGGAGGCAGCTAACGGAACTACAGTTTCCAAACTCCCCCGGCCCTCATTGGTGGTCATTCAATCGGCAATCAACAAGAGCTAGTCTTGTCGTCTCCATGTTCGCAGTCTTTTCTGCTTCAGTTGAACATCTTATTAGGGTTTTGTCGTGCCTGTAGAATAGCATGGAGATGTCTCTGTAGCAAGGAGCCGAGATGATGCTTGATGCACACCAGGAATTAGACCTGTAAATTGGGCCGGGCCGGCACGGCCCGGAGCCCATCATGCTTCGGGCCGCTTTAGGACGGCCCAGCACGGCACAATCGTATCATCGGGCTGGGTCGGGCTGGCCCAAAATGGTTTTTTCCTGGCCCGGTGAAGGATCGATAAAGTCGCCTAGAGGGGGGGGTGAATAGGCGTTAACAAAAATTAAATCTAATACGCAGCGGAAACACCGGACTATCCGATATTGATATCGGACTGTCCGATTTGTATCGGACTATCCGATATGCAAAGTCGGACTATCCGATCAGAGCGCAGAAAACCCTAAAAAGTAGATCTGAGAAATTAGAGAGGCTAGATGTCTACCAAACGAAATTTCTGAGCTAAGGTAACTATCAAGGTGTTAGATCAACCACTTTCTACCACGAGTAGCTACCAAGAACTTGAATCCCCAAACGATTTAACTTAATCACAAAAGGGACAAGAGAAAACTCACAAACCGAAGAGAGGCAGAGAATTTTTCCCGAAGTTCGGATCTTTGGGGAGATCCTACGTCTCCGTTGAGGAGGCACAAAGCCTGGGTCCCTCTCGACCACGATCCTCCCGGTGTTGCACAAAGCACTCGCCGGTTTCACTTCTTGATTCCTTTCCTTGCGGAGGTGGAATCGGACCTTCTCAAACTCCGGCAGCTTCCCACACTTAGATTGGGAGCTCACCGGTGACTCCTAGCCGTCTAGGAGACCCCAATCTCCAAGAGTAATAAATGGAGTGTAGATCCGCTCTTGAAAATCACCCTAGTGCTCACAAGAACTTTAACGGTTTGCAACAAAGCACTAGAAGGCACTTGCTCAACTCTCTCAACAAATTTCACAAAGACAAATTCAAGAGAGAGCAAGATTAGACCAAGAAGATAACAAGAGGAGAGTTAATGCACAGTACACTGAGTTGGTGGGAGTAAATGAGGGAGAGAAGGGGGTATTTATAGCCAAGACACAAAATATAGCCGTTCTGCCTTGTGTCAGACCCCCACATCGGACTATCCGATGTCCAACATCGGACTATCCGATCAGAGCAAATCTCCAGGTCAACTCCACTGGAAAAGAATTCAAATTTCGCTGAGAAAAAGCATACATCGGACTATCCGATTTCACACATCGGATGTTCCGATGTTTCCAGAGAGATCCAGAGCGAAAAACAAACTTCAAAAGTATTTCTAAGTCCACATCGGACTATCCGATATATGACATCGGACTATCCGACTTTTCCCGAGAGTTCCGCATCAAGGACTTAGAAAAATTTTCAATTTACATCGGACATTCGATTTTAACATCGGACTATCCGATGTTTCCGAGAGATCCAGGAAAAGACTTAGAATTTTTTTTTCAATTTACATCGGACATTCCGATTTTAACATCGGACTATCCGATGTTTCCCGAGAGATCCAGGGAAAAGACTTAGAAATTTTTTCAAACAACATCGGACATTCCGATATGAGGCATCGGACTATCCGACTTTTCCCGAGAGTTCCAGACAGGCACCCACACTCACACCGGAGAGTCCGATACCATCGGACTATCCGATATATACATCGGATGTTCCGATATTATCAGAACGAAATGAAAACAGGGTGAGCGTCGGGCTAGAAGACTTCGAAAACTTGTTTTGTAAAAGATGTTCTTCTGAGCACTAGGATCATATCTAAGACATCTACATCCCATCCCTCTTAATAGTACGGCGTTCCTATTGACTCAATAAAATGGAAAAGTCTATGCTTAGTCGACGCCGTTCTTCTTTTCACATTTGAGGGTCACCATTGTCCGTAGATGCATTTCTTTTAGGACCAATACCTGCTCATACACTTATTTAAGCCATTAGTCCCTTAATCGTTTGTCATTAATCATCCAAAACATAATTAGGGGCCTAGATGCACTTTCAATCTCCCCCTTTTTGGTGATTGATGACAACACGATTAAGACAAGGTTAAAATAATTGAATAATTGAGTAATGATATAGAGAATGCCCAAGATATGTTGAGCTCCCCCTAAATGTGTGCATTAGAGTTTCGAAATAGAGTTAAATGCACAATTTAGAGGAGAAATTCATGAGGAGCTCCCCCAACATCTTGACATTCAAGTGAGCAGTCAACAAGGAATT
Source organism: Guadua angustifolia (assembly GCA_036346375.1). Classification (NCBI taxonomy): domain Eukaryota; kingdom Viridiplantae; phylum Streptophyta; class Magnoliopsida; order Poales; family Poaceae; genus Guadua; species Guadua angustifolia. The sequence goes on from JAYEVE010000895.1 coordinate 19,847, forward strand.
AAAGCATTAGAACTGAGGTATATGATATATTAACGCAAAAAGTAATACTAACATCCAGAACATCCATAGAGTTTAAAACAACCAACAACCAAATCTAGCCAAGTAAACTTTAGCACAACCAAAGACACAACCAAAAGCAAAGCAATAGTGTTCAAGAGTCATATATCTTGAGACCCCAGAGACAAATATCTTTTCTCTCCCCCTTTGGCATCAAGGCACCAAAAAGGGAGAAAAGAACAGCAGAAGGATCAATCTTCTTCGCTTTCGGAGTTCGCCGCGGACGCGACGGGATCATCATCAGAAGAGTCATCAACAGCCGGAGAGCCGAAGGGATCCGCAGTGGAGTCCTCACTGCCACTGGAACAAGGAAGGCTGAGATGACGTTGGATGGACTTGAGCCGCTTCGCATTCTTCTTCGCCATCTTCACAAGATATTTCAACACTTTGGATGCGTGGTGGAGGGAGATGATCGAGAAGAAACAAAGCAGGAGCAAATGAGCCAGAGCGAGTCGACATTGCAGGACCAGTGGCTGGAGGAGCTTGAGGAGGAGCAGTCTTAATGGGTCTGATCTGCAGTCCAAGGTGCTTAACATCACATTCAAACTTAGCCTTGGAGACGCCCAAAATTGCCCTCATGATGTAAGGAGCAAAACCACAGCTGCGCTTAGGATCCAAAGAGTTTGCATGAATCTCGTTCCACAAGTAAAGCGACACCATAAAAGGTCGACCACCTGGCAGCATGCGATGCAGGATGTCACGAGTGTAAGACAAGATGTGGGATGCGTCACCTTCCTTGGGAGCAATGGTCTTGCGAAGAAGTCGGTTGGCAGCAGCAATCATAGGCTTCAAGTTCTTGGTGTTACCAGGCTCAAAGATAGAATCTTCAATGTATAGATCATTAAGATTCTCTGCAATCAGGGAACGGTTATTATGAAGATCATCCTTGTCCATAGCGTCTTCGGCTCTAAATCCCAGAAGTGTACCAAAACGACCAACGGACATCCTGTATTGCTCTCCTTCGGTCATCCAAGTCATAGTGTCATTGGAGACATGGAGAGTGGCGTAGAATTGGGCAATAACTTCAGTATTCCAATCTTGCTTCATGCCCATGATTCTCTTGATCCCGAGCCTCTCACACGCTTCAATAACTTCATCAAAGATAGGATCTTGACAAGACTCCATATACTCCCAATCCACCCACTGCATACTTACGACTGGATTCTTGCGAGGGAGAATGACAGTTTCATAAAAATCCTGCTGGAAGAAAGTCCAAAAACGCAAATCAGAGGAAAAGCGCTTTCGGCTGATATAAGGGTCAGATGCCCTAGCTTTGGCGACCATCCCTGATTTGCCCTTGTAATTGACAACTGTCCGTTGATGATCAGAATTGCGAGTAGGCTTGGACATCAATGGATAAAGAACATCTTCTTCTTCTTCCAGAGCCGGACCTTTACCCTTGTCATCAGCGGTTGGAGCACTAGATAAAGAACCTTTGGCTTTGCCAGAAGGAGTAGGAGGAGGGCGACGGGCAGGAAGAACATCATCTTGTCGAGGCTCAGAAATTGTAATGCCCTTCTGCTTAGGATGCGTGACAACTTTCTTCTTCAGTTTACCACCAGCAGCAGGTGGAACAGGAACAGCCGCAACCTCAGGAGGAGAATCGGAAATATCCGGAGGATTTCCACGATTTGCTGCGGCCTTGGTTCGGACATTCGTTGGAGTTTTCCTCTTGAATTGCCCTTGCTCGTCGGTATGGAGAGCCCTCTTCAGTTTCTCTCCTTTGTCATCGCCAGCAGCCATTGAACGGATCTGAAGAAACCGAGATAGAAGTTGAAGGGACGATTGAAGGAATGAAAACGAATCACCCACCTTTGCAGTTTTCTGGAAATATCGGATAGTCCGATATTTTGGGTCGGACAGTCCGATGTTAAGGTCGGACAGTCCGATGCCCTTGATAGGATAATCCGATATTTGCGGGAAAAGATGCAAAAGCAGATTTCACGAAGTTTGACCACGCATTTCGCAACAAATTCGTGGGATATGATCCTAAGGACAAAAGGAATGCATCTACCGAAGAAGATAAAAAATCCAAAGGAGATGAGAAACCCTAGATCTATGAGGGGTTAGGGTTACCTTAAGATCAAAACCGAGAGGGAAGGTGAATGGCTCCACCAAGAGAGATGAGATCCACGGAGGGAGACCCTTGGAAGAGGAGGAAGATCTCCAGACCCCAAATTCGCCGGAGAGGAGGAGACCACGATGAGTTTGGAGAGAATGACCGAATGAGAGAGGAAAAACCCTTCGGGCTTCTTTTAAACTTCCTCACATCGGATAGTCCGATATGGACATCGGACAGTCCGATGAGCGATTCCCCAGATATCGGACAGTCCGATATTCAACATCGGATAGTCCGATATGTGCATATTTACAGAAATCGGATAGTCCGATCCAAAATCGGATAGTCCGATATGTGTAAAGTTCCAGCACACTGAGAGAAGGTTACAAGGAATGAGAGGATATGACTTGTGAACACTTTTGCCATCTCCCCACTTGTGATCAGCGAACATAGATGCAGTGGGAGCTATGATCACAAGTGGCTCGACTTAAGACAAGAACTAAATCCAACAATTTTTAAAAGAAACAAAATAAGATTTTGAAATTCGTTTTAGTTGAAATCAACACGCAAGGCAATTATGCAATCTCTCAAGCCAAGTTCCGAGAATCTAAAATGTTTAGTCCACTTCTCAATTCACAGAATCTCTTTTCATCAAGAGGCTTGGTGAAAATATCGGCCAATTGGTCATTTGTGCTCACATGTTGAATTTCAATATCTCCTTTAGAAGAATGATCTCTTAGGAAATGATGGCGAATATCGATATGTTTTGTTCGGGAGTGTTGGACAGGATTATTGGCAATTTTTATGGCACTCTCATTGTCACACAAAAGTGGAACATGGTTATAGGTTAGGCCATAGTCATTTAGAGTTTGTCTCATCCAAAGCAATTGGGCGCAACAACTTCTGCATGCAATGTATTCGGCCGGTACTGTGATGTGAGACTACGGAGTTTTGTTTCTTGGAGGACCAAGAGACAAGGGATCTACCTAGGAATTGACAAGTACCGAGGTACTCTTCCTATCCACCTTACAACCGCATAATCCGTGATCGAATAGCCGACTAGTCCAAATGATTAACCTTTAGGATACCAAAGGTCAAGTGAGGAGTGTGCACTAAATATCTTAGGATTCTTTTACGGCCACCATGTGGCACTCTTTGGGAGCGGCTTGAAATCTTGCACACATGCAAACACTAAGCATGATATCGGGCCTAGATGCACAAAGGTAAAGTAGGGAACCGATCATCGAGCGATATACCTTTTGGATGACCGGTTTACCTTCTTTGTCGAGGTCTAGATGCCCGTTAGCTTGCATCGGCGCCTTGATCGGCTTGGCGTTCTCCATTCAATTTCTTGAGCATGTCCTTGATGTACTTTGTTTGGCATATGAAAGTTCCTTCCTTGAGTTGTTTGACTTGAAAACCGAGGAAGAACTTCAACTCTCCCATCATGGACATCTCGAACCTTTTAGTCATGATTCTACTAAAATCCTTGCATAAGTGTTCATTAGTAGATCCAAATATAATATCATCGACATAAATTTGACAGACAAATAAATCATTATGAATATTTTTAGTAAAGAGTGTGGGATCGGCCTTTCCGACTACAAACCCTTGACCGAGAAGGAAATCTCGGAGACATTCAAACCATGCTCTCGGTGCTTGCTTGAGTCCGTAGAGAGCTTTGTGTAGGAAGTAGACGTAGTCGGGATGACTTGGATCTTCGAAACCAGGTGGTTGCTCAACATAGACCATCTCGGAGAGGGGTCCATTTAGGAAGGCGCTTTTCACGTCCATTTGGTACAACTTAAAATCATGGTGAGTAGCAAAGGCAAGTAGAATTCGAATTGATTCGAGCCTAGCTACTGGAGCATAAGTTTCATCGAAATCCAGACCTTCGATTTGAGTGTACCCTTGAGCTACCAACCGAGCTTTGTTCCTAGTTACGATCCCGTTCTCATCTTGCTTGTTCCGAAATACCCACTTGGTTCCAATAACATTTTGCTTAGGTCTTTCGACGAGCTTCCATACTTGGTTTCTCTCAAAGTTATTTAGCTCTTCTTGCATTGCCATCACCCAATCCGGGTCTTGAAGAGCTTCCTCCACCTTTAGAGGTTCAAGAGACGAAACAAATGAATAAAATTCACAAAAATTAGCAACACGTGATCTAGTGGTTACTCCCTTGTTGATATCACCAAGAATGTTGTCGACGGGGTGGTCTCGTTGAATATTCTGATGAACTCTTGGATGAGGAACAGTTGCGTTTGACTTCTGAATAGGTTCCTCATTGTCTAGGGCAGTGTTTGATCCATCTTGAGCTTGAATCGAAGATGATGAAGCTTCATCCAACAATGCGTCTCGAGTTGGAGTCCTAGAGGCTTCTTCTTTCTCAAGAGGTCTTACCTCTCCAATCGCCAACCTCTTGATGGCTTCGCATGGAGGTTCCTCACTGTTAAACACAGCACGATCAACTTGCTCTACTTGAGAGCCGTTAGTTTCATCGAAAGTTACATCACGCGAGATTTCAACTACACCGGTGGTGTTGTTGAAGACTCGGTATGCATATGCATTGGATCCATAGCCGAGTAAGAAACCCTCATCTACTTTAGGAGCAAATTTAGAAGACTTAGCCTTTTTGTTAAGGATATAGCATTTACTACCAAAGACTCGAAAGTAGGAGACATTTGGTTTCTTGTCGGTGAGGAGCTCGTATGCCGTCTTTTTCAACAATTTGTGAAGATAAAGACGGTTTGAGCTGTGGCACGCAGTGTTGATGGCCTCCGCCCAAAAGATGTTGGAGACTTTGTATTCGTCGAGCATCGTGCGCGCCATCTCGATGAGAGTCCGATTCTTCCTCTCGGCTACCCCATTTTGTTGTGGTGAGTAGGGAGCCGAGAATTCATGCTTGATGCCTTCTTCATCGAGGAACTCCTCCACGCCGGTGTTCTTGAATTCAGTGCCATTGTCACTCCGAATTCTCTTGATCTTCACTTCGAATTCATTTTGAGCCCTTCTCATGAACTTCTTTAAGCTTCCTTGGGCTTCACTTTTGTCATGCAAGAAAAACACCCAAGTAAAGCGAGAAAAATCATCGACAATAACTAACCCATACTTGTTTCCTCCGATGCTTATGTAGGCAATTGGACCGAATAAATCCATGTGAAGCATCTCCAATGGCCTTGTGGTGGTCATCACATTCTTTGCGGGATGAGATGCTCCAACTTGCTTCCCGGCTTGACATGCGCTGCAAATCCTATCTTTCTCGAAAACAATATCAGTTAAACCAAGGATGTGATTGCCTTTAATGAGTTTGTAGAGGTTCCTCATACCAACATGGGCGAGTCGGCGATGCCATAGCCAACCCATGCTGGACTTAGCCATCAAGCACGTTTCAAGGTTCACTCTATCCGTGTTGAAGTCGATGAGATAGAGATTTCCCTTTAAACGACCCTTAACAGCTATTGAGCCGTCATCCCTCTTAACGACATCCACACCCTTATCACTAAACACGCAATTGTATCCCGCTTCACATAATTGTGCAACGGACAACAAATTGTAGTTTAATGATTCAACAAGCAACACATTATTAATATGGAAATCATTTGTAATAAGAATCTCACCTAAACCTACCACTTCTCCTTTACCATTATCGCCAAAAATAATACTCTCACTATTTGATCCATTGGCTTTCAGATGCGCGAACATTGCCCTTTCTCCGGTCATGTGATGTGTACATCCGCTATCCAAAATCCAACTTGTTCCACCGGAGATGTAGGCCTACAAAAATAAATTTAGTTTTTGCCTTTTGGTACCCAAACTTGGTTAGGTCCGCGCACGTTAGTAACAAGAGATTTTGGTACCCAAATAGATCGCGCATAAGAACTATTCTTGGGCTTACCCCCAATATGATGAGCAACTACTTTACCGAGGCTAGTCCTCTTAAGCACATATGAAGCAAAGAAAGTGGATTGAGCCTTATATTTAGAGTTTGCTCCCCCCTTTACGAAGTGAATGGGCTTGCTCAAAGGTGCAACCACAATGTGGTTTCCTTTGCCCTTGGGAGGGACATAGCCAAGCCCATGCTTCATGGGGTTACCTTGACGCTTACCGAGGAATTCCTCTAATCCCTTGCTAGCCTTATAGGACTTTTGAAGTCCATCTTCAAGCATTCCCTTGAGCTTCTCATTTTCATGAGCTAGTACTTGCAAAGTCTCAAGGTTAGTAGCACAAGTATTAACATCTATATTGAAGCATCTAGCACAACCATTGCTAGTAGAGGGTAGAGAAGAATTGGGGCCAATGGTTGAAGTAATCGGAGGGTTATTCTTGAGATCAACAAGCTTCAACTCAAGAGCCTTGCAAGCATCATTCGACTTCGCAAGTTCCTCTTTAAGTGAAGCATTGGTGATCTCAAGACTAATCACCTCGGATTTGGTCAGGGTTAAGTTCTTAGCCACTTTCTCATTTTTCTCTTTTTCAAAGGATAAGCTCTTCTCTAGCTCACGGTTTTTCTCCTTTTCGAGGATGAGTAAATCCTCTTGAGCCTCGAGAATAGCTTCCTTTTGTTCTACAACTTCCTCCAATTTTTCAATATCTTTTAAGAGCAAATTCAACTTATGAATATCAATGTTTTTCACAGATTTAAGCACGGTGTTAATGTCATCATCATCACTATCGCTATCGTGCTCATCTAGACATTCATTAGTAATGGAGGGAGTGCAATTTTTTGATGATACCTTATGCCCCTTTGCCATAAGGCACATTGGAGCGTTGTCGTCGTCATCGCTCAAGTTGTCGAAGAGGCTCTTCGACGTTGTTGAGGTGGTAGGCACGGCGATGGCGACGGAGGCAATTCCTCCTTCCTCGTCGGAATTTGACTCTGAGGTGAGTCGGAGTTGAGTCGTGTCTGAGTTCCACTCCTTTCCAATGTAGGCACGACCCTTGCCTTTGTACTTCTTGCTCTTCTCCTTCTCCTTGTCCTTGCCCCGATACTTGTCTTTCTTGTGCGGCTTCTCATCTTTGCCTTCCTTATGCGGACACTCGGCAATGAAATGGCCGGTTTCGCCGCATTCATAGCACCTTCTTGTGGAATGTCTCCCCTTTGATTTTCTTCCATAATTCTTTGTATGACTTCCTTGTTTGAAATTCTTCTTCTTAAAGAACTTGTTGAACCTTCGCACGAATAGAGCCATATCTTCATTTGTCAATGGACCACTAGACTCTTCGTCCTCACTTGTGCTTTCTTCGGTTTGACGCACAACTTTGACAGCCTTCAAAGCGATGCCCTTTTTCTTCCCAGACTTGAGTTCTTCCACAACTTCCGCCTCTTTAACCATCATCTCATCCATCATTAGCCGCCAATTACGCCATGCGGTGTCATTGTGTCGAAATTTGGCCGGTCTCGGATTAGTTGCACGAGGTTGCGGTTGGTAGGAGTGATCACACGAAGGATTATCTTCACCATGCCTTTGTCAAGAAGATCGGTACACCCAAGACCTTTAGCTTGATTTACAAGCATCATCGATGATCAAACATCTTAGTGTACGATTCACCATCTTCCAAGGTGAATCGGCTTAGCTCACCAATGATGAGCTAAACCTTTGATTCTCGGACGCCGACACTCCTTCATGGTGACCATGAGCCTATCCCAAATAGCTTTTTGCTTCTTCGAGTCCATCTACTCTGTTGAACTCGTAATCACTTAAGGCATTGAATAAAGCATTGACGGCTAGATCGTTGAAATGTTGGTCTTTATCTTGGCGGAGTAAGGTTGTCCGGATCCACGTGCTTGAAACCCGCTCGCACAATCTTCCAAATAGAAGGGTGAAGTGACTCAGTGCATCTTCATCTTATGTTTCCACGCGGCATAGTGAGTGCCATCGAAGTGAGGCGCTCGACCGGAGGGCACGGAAACATACGATGAAGAGCTGAGGGAATTGTGATTAAGTGGGATTCCCATCCTAAGATCATCCCCCGTACCCGAGGTGCGAGTGAGATCTTCCACAGACCTCCCTGTTTGCGACATATTGATTCTCCAAGCGGTTAAGCCAAACTAAGGAGATTTGGCTCTGATACCAATTGAAGGATCGATAAAGTCGCCTAGAGGGGGGGTGAATAGGCGTTAACAAAAATTAAATCTAATACGCAGTGGAAACACCGGACTATCCGATATTGATATCGGACTGTCCGATTTGTATCGGACTATCCGATATGCAAAGTCGGACTATCCGATCAGAGCGCAGAAAACCCTAAAAAGTAGATCTGAGAAATTAGAGAGGCTAGATGTCTACCAAACGAAATTTCTGAGCTAAGGTAACTATCAAGGTGTTAGATCAACCACTTTCTACCACGAGTAGCTACCAAGAACTTGAATCCCCAAACGATTTAACTTAATCACAAAAGGGACAAGAGAAAACTCACAAACCGAAGAGAGGCAGAGAATTTTTCCCGAAGTTCGGATCTTTGGGGAGATCCTACGTCTCCGTTGAGGAGACACAAAGCCTGGGTCCCTCTCGACCACGATCCTCCCGGTGTTGCACAAAGCACTTGCTGGTTTCACTTCTTGATTCCTTTCCTCATGAGGTGGAATCGGACCTTCTCAAACTCCGGCAGCTTCCCACACTTAGATTGGGAGCTCACCGGTGACTCCTAGCCGTCTAGGAGACCCCAATCTCCAAGAGTAATAAATGGAGTGTAGATCCGCTCTTGAAAATCACCCTAGTGCTCACAAGAACTTTAACGGTTTGCAACAAAGCACTAGAAGGCACTTGCTCAACTCTCTCAACAAATTTCACAAAGACAAATTCAAGAGAGAGCAAGATTAGACCAAGAAGATAACAAGAGGAGAGTTAATGCACAGTACACTGAGTTGGTGGGAGTAAATGAGGGAGAGAAGGGGGTATTTATAGCCAAGACACAAAATATAGCCGTTCTGCCTTGTGTCAGACCCCCACATCGGACTATCCGATGTCCAACATCGGACTATCCGATCAGAGCAAATCTCCAGGTCAACTCCACTGGAAAAGAATTCAAATTTCGCTGAGAAAAAGCATACATCGGACTATCCGATTTCACACATCGGATGTTCCGATGTTTCCAGAGAGATCCAGAGCGAAAAACAAACTTCAAAAGTATTTCTAAGTCCACATCGGACTATCCGATATATGACATCGGACTATCCGACTTTTCCCGAGAGTTCCAGACCAAGGACTTAGAAAAATTTTCAATTTACATCGGACATTCCGATTTTAACATCGGACTATCCGATGTTTCCCGAGAGATCCAGGGAAAAGACTTAGAATTTTTTTTTCAATTTACATCGGACATTCCGATTTTAACATCGGACTATCCGATGTTTCCCGAGAGATCCAGGGAAAAGACTTAGAAATTTTTTCAAACAACATCGGACATTCCGATATGAGGCATCGGACTATCCGACTTTTCCCGAGAGTTCCAGACAGGCACCCACACTCACACCGGAGAGTCCGATACCATCGGACTATCCGATATATACATCGGATGTTCCGATATTATCGTAACTAAATGAAAACAGGTGAGCGCGGCCAGAAGACTTCAAAACTTGTTTTGTAAAAGATGTTCTTCTGAGCACTAGGATCATATCTAAGACATCTACATCCCATCCCTCTTAATAGTACGGCGTTCCTATTGACTCAATAAAATGGAAAAGTCTACGCTTAGTCGACGCCGTTCTTCTTTTCACATTTGAGGGTCATCATTGTCCGTAGATGCATTTCTTTTAGGACCAATACCTGCTCATACACTTATTTAAGCCATTAGTCCCTTAATCGTTTGTCATTAATCATCCAAAACATAATTAGGGGCCTAGATGCACTTTCACCCGGCCCGGCACTAAAGTCCGTTAATATCATCGGCCCGTTTACCAAGCACGACCAGCCTACTTCAGATCGATTGAAGCAATCAGACTTGCCCCTCTCTCTATCGTCCCATCACTATCCGGTCATAAGCTAATTAGCCAACTACTTTTAGCCAAGAATTAATCACTATCTAGTGTGGCGCCCGGTGTGTGCAAGAATTAGTAGCGGAGTGTATGATTAGAGATATCCAATTAGTTGGTCATCATCGGACGCGATCAAGCACGCACGATCAATCGCCGTGCGGTGGCCCACCGTGCTACGATTCAAGGCCCAAACCCACCCCAGATTTGGGTCAGTATTGCTCTACCCATAATACTTTGGGCAGATCGTGCTTTGGGTCATCAATTTAAATGCGGTGCTCGGGCCACCCATTTGAGCAGGCCCAATTTATGTGTCTACCAGGAATCAATCTATGGAGCTCGGCTTGTGAGCAACCCATTGGCATAACTCAAATATCTCTAACTACTATATTTTTTGAATCCATTCAAATAGGTTGTCAGCCTAATCTTCTACGCCTAGGACTCTTTTAGCTATATAAGCTAACCACTTATACTTGTAATCTTTTAAGCATTATAGTGGATTGTTCTTGTGGTTTTTTCCCGCAAGGGTTTTTACACGTTAAATCTTTATCTACATTATTTTGCCGTGCATTTACCTAACAAGTGGTATCAGAGTTAGGGTTATGCACTTTACCTACATGACATGATATTCTCTTTGTGCCTGCCCATTAGCACACTTTCTTTAGTATATCAGCAGAGAAATAATGACAAAGCTTTTACAATGCTTTGTCTTAACCCGATACTACCCGCTAAGATTTCGACACTGGTGGGTCCGGTTACCACATTCAAGGCTCCCTCTTGCGCTATGTGAGCTGATCCATAACTCGGGGCTCACACCGCCATAAATAGTACCAAAGCTAAGATATTACAAATTAATCAGCTAGGCTATCCCATTCCAGACATGTGGTTGCATGATTGACTTAGTTAAAAGACTTGCATAGTTAAGTCTTTAGGGTGACTAAAGGAAGACTTCCACATACCCTCTGCCATTCCTGACCCACCTTGGTATGAGGGAGCTCGTCGAGGGAGAACAGTTTCGTGAAAGATTTAAAAATCATAAAAACCTGAAAATTGAAAAATCATTAATAACCCGGATTATCATTAAACTGAAAAACCTAAATTTATGACATTAGCTGACGTCAGCATTGATTTTTATTGAATAAAATAAATCAGAAAACTCTACTGTTACTGACAGGTGGGCCCGGTTCTATAGACCTGGTCGACAAACTAATGTGAGACCACCATGGACCTACCTGGTCCACGGGAAGGTTGACAGTCGGTCACGCTAACATCAGGGATGACCCCAGCAGACGCGCGGCGCAACGTGGCCATGACACTTAGCGATCAGAACGAGTGACACGTGGTGCTATCACAACCATTCGCGTGGTAATCCGACGGCTGAGACGCGCGGGCGACGGTGGCAAGCGTGACGGCGGCGCGCAACCGAACGCGAGGAAGAAGCCATCCGCGACGGCGTTCCCGTGACTCACCGGCTTCGAAACTTGGCGGAACAAGTAGATCTTGCTACAAGAGTCTAGGATCTTAGCTTGCACGCGGCAGAGTGTAGTGATCAAGCACCCGCAAGATTCACAGAATAGAGAAAGAGTCGAACAGAGAGCAGAGGTTTTGGGGAAGGAAGAATAGGTGAGAATAGGATGAGGACAAAGTTGTTCTTTCTTCACGCCCACGACGCCCTCAGCAGCCTCCCTTTATACTGTCGAAGTCATTACATACTGGCTCGCATAATATCTTACCCAAGGTAATTCCAACCCATTACAGTTAATGAAAGCCCAACCCAACAATTAAACACTCCACGCTCTTACAACGCCTGAACACCCATCGCCTTTACTGTAGCGCATCCGGCACATGACATGCTCCCCCCGTTGAGTCACGGCTTGCCCCAAGCCGGTGTTGAAGGGTACTGAAGACGAAGCGGTGAAGCATGTTCCCAGGTCGCCATGGATGAAGGTAGGTTGGACCACTGAATGAGGACGGAGGGAATGATATTGTCACCCTGTTTAATGAGACGGTGCTTCAAAATGGCAATTGGCAGCACATTGGCGGCAGGTTCCAGCAGGTTTACAGACTGAATGGCATCGATGGTTGTTGAAGAAGGAATGTACTGCTTCAGTTGAGAGACATGTACCACGGGATGAACTTTACTGTCTGCAGGCAATTCTAGGCGATACGCCACCTTGCCAATCTTCTCAAGTATGCGGTATGGCCCATAAAAATGGAAACAGAGCTTTTGATTACTGCGAGTGGCAATGGAAGTTTGGGCATAAGGCTGCAACTTTAAATAAACCTGATCGCCCACTGCAAAAGCACGTTCAGAACGATGTTTGTCAGCTTGTAACTTCATTCTGGCACAAGCTCGATCCAAATGCAACTTGACTAACTGTGTCATGTGTTCCCGCTGGTGTACCCAGTCCTGTAAATCAGCTGCGATATCAACATTGAGATTAGAAATGCCAAAGTGGCGAGGTGGATATCCATAGAGTACTTCAAATGGGGACTTCTTGACTGCTGTTTGGAAGGTGGTATTATACCAGTACTCGGCAAGTGACAGCCACTGTGACCAACTCTTCGGACAAGCATGCACAAAACATCGCAAATAAGTTTCCAAGCATTGATTCAGCCGCTCGGTCTGACCATCGGTTTGAGGATGGTAGGCGGAGCTCATATTCAATTGAGTGTTAGTGAGTTTGAAGAGTTGCTGCCAAAAGTTACTTGTAAAAACCTTATCGCGATCAGAAATGATGACTTGGGGAAGACCATGTAACTTGTAAATGGAATCACAGAATGCCTGGGCGACTTGATGAGCTGTGAAGGGGTGAGTCAAAGGTATAAAGTGACCATATTTGGAAAACTTATCAACTACCACCAAGATTGTAGTATAATGGTGTGATTTGGGCAGGCCCTCGATGAAATCCATACCAATTATACTCCATGCTTGCGTGGGAACCGGCAGGGGCTGTAACAACCCAGGAAACTTCACATGCTCCCCCTTAGCTTGCTGACAAATCTCGCATGCATGAACATATTGCTGAACTGTTGCTTTCATTTTGGGCCAGGCAAAGAGAGAGCGCACCTTGTGATATGTCGCGTGGAGTCCAGAGTGGCCACCAATGCCGCTAGAATGAAGCGCCTGCAGAATGTGATGTTAAGCCAAAGAGTTATTGCCGACCCAGATACGGCCATTGAAGCGGATGACACCATCCTGAAGTTTATAGCCTTTGTCATTTGATCCGGTTATACTCAGTTCGGTGATCAGTTGTTTTGTCTCCTCATCATCTTGGTATCCGGCCACTAGATTTTCAATCCACCGTGGGGTACAAACCGAGATGGCATGGATTTCGGCATGATCTGGTCTTCTTGAAAGAGCATCCGCAGCTGCATTTTGGACCCCTTTTTTGTACTGGATGATATATTGAAGGCCAAGTAATTTCACAAATGCTTTGTGTTGCATTCCCGTAGCTAAGCGCTGATCAGCAAGATGCATCAATGCCTTTTGATCTGTGCGGATGATGAATTGCTGATGCTGGAGATAGGAACGCCATTTGGCAAGGGCGAGGAGAATTGCCATACACTCCTTCTCGTATGCCGACAAGGTTTGGTTCCTGGGACTCAAAGCTTTACTTAGAAAAGCAATGGGGTGCTCATCTTGCATCAGTACAGCTCCTATGCCAATGTTGCTTGCATCGGTTTCTACAACAAATGTTTTAGAGAAATTTGGTAATGCCAAGACTGGGGCACTTACCAGAGCTTGTTGCAACACTTGAAAAGCTTCCTGTGTGACGGATGTCCAGTGGAATAACACACCCTTTTTCAACAATGTAGTGAGGGGTTTGCATATGACACCATAATTGCGAATGAACTTTCTGTAATAGCCGGTAAGTCCCAAAAAACCTCGCAATTCCTTCACATTGGTGGGCACTAGCCAAGTAAGGACTGCTTGTACTTTGCTTTAGTCAGTAGCAACTCCTACCGGTGTGATGATGTGACCCAAATATTCCAACCTTTGCTATCCAAAGGAGCATTTAGTCTTCTTAAGAAACAGTTGGTGTAATTCAAGGACTTGAAATACTGCTTGCAGATGGTGCCGATGCTCTTCAAGGGTGCGGCTGTACACGAGTATGTCATCAACGAAGACCAGCACGAAGTGACGCAGATAAGGGGCGAAAATTTGATTCATGACACCTTGGAAAGTTGCCGGAGCGTTGGTAAGTCCAAAAGGCATCACCCGAAATTCATAAAGGCCTTGGTGAGTACGAAAGGCGGTCTTATACTCTTCCCCCGCTGCCACGACGAATTTGATGATATCCGGATCTTAGGTCCAACTTGGTGAACCAACAAGCACCCTCCAATTCATCCAAGGGCTCATCGATGATGGGCAGGGGATGTTTGTTCTTGACGGTAACGGCATTTAATTTGCGATAATCCACGCAAAATCGCCAAGAGCCGTCCTTCTTCTTTACCAATAATACCGGAGAAGCGAAAGGGCTAGAACTGTGTTGTATGACCCCTTTTTCCAACATTTCGGCTACTTGGCGCTCAATTTCGTCTTTTTGTTGCGGAGAATACCTGTATGGACGAACATTGACTGGCTGTGCCCCTGGAATAAGAGGAATTGCATGGTCACAAGTGCGTCGTGGAGGCAACTGCATAGGCTCTGTGAACAAATGTGCAAACTGATGAACTATGTCAGCTATTGCCAGAATAATGACCCCTTCCTGGTTTGCCTCAGTGGCCTCTTCTGAGACTTGGTTGAGCTGAATGAAATGAGTGATTGCGCCTCGCCGTAACAGTCCTCGTAATTCCTTATCAGTAATACACTTGCTACTGGGATAATGTTCTTGGATTCCCTGAAGAATTACTCTTCTCCCATTATGTGTAAACTTGATACACTTGTTCCTCCAATGGACCCACATGGGGCTATGTTCCTCTAGCCAATCAGTGCCCAAAATCAGGTCGTAATTACCCAAAGCCAGTACTCTCATATCTTGTTGGAAGGAATGACCGTGTATCCACCATGACAATGCAGGAACTATTTTAGTACACTCCATCATTCGGCCATCGGCCACCGATAATTTCACTGGTGGAATGTTCTGTGTTGGGTATTGCAACCTATTTAACAGATCTTCACTGATGAAGGAATAGGTGCTTCCTGAATCTACTAGAATAAGAACTTCCAATTTACCGATTTGGCCTTGTAACCGCAGTGTTCTTCTTGTTTGTGGCTTGTTGCTTTGATTTTTCGTGACCAACAACAGTTCCTCCTCCTGTCCTGGTTCGAGAGTATCTGTCTCTGCGTCAGAACCTGACTGAAGTTGAAGCACTTCAACAAGCTCTTCTATGATATGCAAGGGCACTTGATCACGGCATTTATGATTGCGTCCCCACTTCTCACCACAAGTGAAACAAAGCCCGTTGGTTTTGCGATACATGCGTAATGCTTCAAGCTTATCATCGACTCGCGCACTTCCCAATTTTGGAGTATCCTGTAATTTCCGGGTGTCCTCCATCTTTGGAGTGTTTTTCAGCTTCTCCAAATACTTACTGCCACTGCGCATATACTCCCTTGAATCTGACTTCTGGTAGAACTTCCTCTTCCTGTCTACCTCTTCTTCTTGCAACAAGGCCAAGGATACCGCTGCATCGACAGTGTCAGGGTTGTGCAATATGATCGCTGATCTGATTTCTTCTCGCAAACCTCCCAAAAAATGAGTCACAAAGAACACCTCATCTTGAGACGAATTATACAAAAGAATCTGATGCTGCAAATGCTCAAATTTCTCTGCATATGACACTGATAGACATTCTTGCCAAATCTCTTCTCCACTGCGTCACAGAGTGTGTCCCATTCCTCATATCGCCTCTTAACTTCGTGATTCTCGCAGCCCAAAGAGTCGCTATGCCTGAAATGCAAATACCGCAAGCCGGCACGAATCCTCGATGAACACCCAAGACCTCAAAGTATGTTTCACACTTTTCTCTCCACAGTCGCGGATTGTCCCCGTCAAACTTCGGACACTCAATTTTAGGCATCGCTTGACGTGGTGGCCACAACGTGCTCGAACTCTGTCCAAGCCCTGCATGCTGCTCGTCCAGGGGTTTTTGTTCCAGCACTTGGACAGCGTGAGGCCAATCTTGTTTCATTCCCAGTACCGGAACTGGAGGGGCACCCAAAATACCTTTCATGGAATCCTTCGCCACATCTTGAACCCGCTGGCTGTGATCGGAACCGGTGTCCTCTCCTGGCGTGACCGTGGCGGCGATCGGTGCAGTCTGATTGGGTGGAACCGGCAAGGCTACATTTGGTGGTGATCGCAGACTCCCGCCTGGGCGTGCTTCCAGTACCTCGACCCTTCCACTGACCACCTCGACAGCCGATCGCACCTCTCCGACCTCCAGCTTAACCCCCTGGACATCATCCAAGATCTGCTTCAAGAGATTGTTGATACCTTCAAATTGGCTCTCCACCGATGATAGTGCGGTCGTCATCTTTGTTTCCCACTGCGCGATTTTCTTCTTGGGCGCCAGATCGCTGCACGGGATCGACCCGACCGAGTTTACCAGACAAGGTAACCGAGGTTTGTGCGGAGGTTCTCAGGATCAAATATTGATACCCAAGATCCCCCAACCCTTGACTGGAAAAAATTTTACAACTCAGTTGGGTGATCTGAACAGGCTCTGATACCAAATGTAGTGATCAAGCACCCGCAAGATTCACAGAATAGAGAAAGAGTCGAACAGAGAGCAGAGGTTTTGGGGAAGGAAGAACAGGTGAGAATAGGATGAGGACAAAGTCGTTCTTTCTTCACGCCCACGACGCCCTCAGCAGCTCCCTTTTATACTCTGTTCGGAAGCTGTTACAGCTGGGCTCGCACACATCTTACCCAAGGTAATTCCAACCCATTACAGTTAATGAAAGCCCAACCCAACAATTAAACACTCCATGCTCTTACAATGCCTGAACACCCGTCGCCTTTACTGTAGCGCATCCGGCACATGACACAGAGCGGCGACGGAGACAACGAAACTCACGGCAGCGCACTCGACAAACTCCGACGAGCGAGAACCTTCGAACAAAACCTCCTCCAGCAACGAACTTTGGGGTAAAAGAAGCGGCGAAGCATGGGGATTCACATGCGGGTGCTAGAGCATCTTTTATAGGTCTCGAAAGGCGTGCTCGGACCGGAGACCTCAACGAACACGACGGCGGCAGAGTCTTACACGGACTCGACGGCAGGATGAGGAGCCATCCAAACCGTCCACGCATCACGCATCTGTAACATCCCGTTTTTCGAATTTTTGAATTTGAATTTCAAAATCCGAAGCCGTGGAAATTTTCTTGAAATTAATTTAGCTTAATATGAATTTTTGAAGCCAAAAGGATTTAATATGATTAATTTATAATTCAAATTAATTATTTATTATTTTATTGGGTTTATTGTGCTTCATTTGATTTTTCTCGTATTTTTGGAGATTTTTCTCAATTTAATTGCTATTTATTTTGATTTATTGGAGTTTAATCGGATTTTTAGAATTTCTAAACCCTTTTTCCTTCTCTTGGGCCGGATTCACTGTTCACTCGGCCCAACTCCCTCACCCAGCCGAACCCTAAACCTAGAATCAATCTCTACTGCCGATCATGAAGTCAATCTATCAGAATCGCGCCGCCAAGCTACAGTAACCCTAAACCTAAACCGGTTTTTCCCGCGCCGTCCGATTCCGATCTCACGGATCCCGTGCGACCACGTCATCTCGAATCCCGCCACCAGAGCCTTGTGCACAGACCAACCTCACTTTCCGCGCCTCTACACGCAACCCTAGGATATTTAAGCCCCCGCCGCACATCTCCCTAGGTTCGCCACTCCGCGCCGCTCATTTTCCTTCCTCTCTCGCCGGCGGAGACGTCGCCTGGAGGCCGCTAGCCCTCGCCGAGTACACCACTACGCCCGAGTCCTTCCGCCGCCTCCATCTTCCTCTCCGGTGAGCCGAGTTGTATTTCGGGCACCAATGAGTTAAATCTCATCATCGGCCACAAGATTCGCTAACTCTTTCACTCATTCCGTCATGCAATCGCCGGTATGCGATGTCTCTTCCTAGCTCCGGTGACTTGTGCCGCTTACTCGCCGCCGTCTTCTCTCCGTCAATCCGGTAGTCGGATCGGTCTTCAAGGGTCGATCTGCGCCACGCCTTCCTCCCAGAACCCCCAAGCCACCGCCTCGTCACGCTTAGTCATCTCACGTCCGCCGCGCGTGGCGCCGCGTGCAAGCCACGCGACGCGCCACGCCCGCCCTAGGTCACGTGTCCGCCACCTCGGCACCACGACAAGGTTATGTTGCCCATAGTTCGCCATGTGTTCGCCACATCGGCGCCACCACCACCGTAGCACGGCGGTCTCGCAGCGGTCCGCCACCAGACGCCAGATCGCCCTCGCCGCCTGCGTGGCGCTGCGTGTGAGACGCAGCGTATCGCCACGCCGTCACCGGCGTCCGCGTGGCCGCCCAGATTCGCCGCAGACGCTTTGTCAAGACCGACCCACCACCGGGCGCCGCTGCGAGTCACGACGCGCCACGCCACTCTATTTGCACCGTAAGCCACGCCACCGCCACATCACCGCCACGCCAAGAAAACCCATCCTGCTCGCCACGCCGCCACGCGGATGCTACGTGTGTGCCACGCCACGCCACGTGTGCCCTAGTGCCCGCGTGTCCGCCACGCCATCACAAGACAAGAATCGAGTCTATGACGAGTGGGTCCCACATGTCAGCGACACTATTTTCTTTTTATTTCTCTGATTTCCCGAAAATCCGAGCCAGCCAATAGAAACTCAACACGTGTCACCCTCTAGCATTTTTCTGATTTTCTCCTATTTAAAACTTCGGAAGCTCCGTTCTCCTCCGTTCGAACTCCGATTTGAACGATTCAAATTTCTAAATTCATATAAAATCAAGATCTATCTGTTGGTATCATTTTTGTGAATTTTTGAATTTTATTTATTTTCAGTTTTATTTATTTTTGTCTCGATTTGCGTGTTTCGCGTGTAGACGACGCGCCGGTTGAGCGGGAGGAGCTTTCAGCAGAGCTTACAGCAGCTGTAGAGGGTGGAGGCAAGTCTCCTTGACCATGTTGAACCCAAAATTTATGAAATGCTATCTTGTTTTAATTATTGCATGCTTATTAATTGCGTACGGTATTTTAATGCCATTTTAAATGCTTAGATAAATGCCACATTGATATGTCCACATTGATATTCATTATGTTAACCATTGTCACCCTAGGGAAAATTAAGTACTATTAATAATGATCATTTTTGGTATTATGGGAACGGTAGAAATTGCTTAGCCAATGCTTAATCACGACGGTACCTTACCATTATGGAAATGATTTCACTTTGATGTAAATGGAATTGTGAAAAATGATGGCAATTGGTGTTGCCGGTATTAATTTGAAATTAAAAGGTGAAAACTGATTTAGACCGGGGCGGATTGGTTGAATGGCGGGTGCGGGATGCACAAAATGTTTGGAATGTGATTGTCCGCCCTAGTCAAGTAAGGACCGGTCGTGTGTTACCATGGGCCATGCTATACAGTACAACCACATGTCTATATGGGTACGACCTGGCTAAGTAATTTGCATGTATCGTTATTTGACTTCGCCATTTGGATGTGCGGTTGTCGGATGGTACTTGCAAGGCGCAAGAGGGGCTTCAGATCGGTGGGATGCCCTAACAATGTGAAACCTTAGCTGCTGGTCAGAAGCAGTATATGCATTGTAAAGGCCTTGTCATGATCTCTCGCCGACACACCAAAGGAAGTGTGTTAATTGCATGGCGCAAAGGGTTGATCATGTCGTGTGGGTAAAGTGTACCACTCTGCAGAGTCTTAAAACTACTTAAGTAGCCGTGCCTACGGATAAGGGCAAGCGTGGAACGTTTTCACATAGTAGATTTCTCTGGGTTTTGGTTTTAAAATGGAAGATGATGGATTTGGTTTGAACATGAAAATGTGGTTTGGGAATCCGCGAGCGGCTAGAGCTCCCGGATGTAGTTTGGCGGTTGGAGCCAGCCATGTAGTTGGAACCTGGAAGATTGTTATACTTCAATTTAAATTATTTATGCTATTTGCATTTTGTGAAATGCTGCTTTATGAATTTACTACCTGTATTTAAATTTAAATTTCGCTTTATGCAAATCAGCCCTATATGCTTCCTTTGTTTAAGCCATGCATCTAGATAATTGCATTAAGTTTCCTAGACTTGCATAGTATGTTGCATACTCACCCCGCTTCATCATTGGGGGTCGCTTATTCAATCAAGCGTGATGATGGGAGAAGGGTGAACAAAGAGCTTGTGATCCGCCGCTTGACATCTGCTACAAGACTTTGAGGAGGAGGATGACACGATCTTCTAGGGAGCGTACCCCATTCGGTTGCCTATGGGCTAGCTGATTGGCTCTTTTTGTTCTACATTTCCGCTGCTACATTTACACTTCAGCCGTAAGGCTTCATACTTGTAATAATGTGATGACGTTGTTGCACTCTTTTGCTTAATACTATTATGAACTTTATGATATGTTTGTGCTATCATCACTGTATGCTGTGTGCGCTAGCTGTTCCTGGACTAGCGCGGTTGAAACACAGGAGGGTTCGGATTTAGTAATCCGTGTCCTCACAGAGGTGGTATCAGAGCCATATCGACTGTAGGTCGCAACCCTAGTTAGAATGGTCGTTAGAATTTCAAAATTATTTTCTAAATCAAACCAACGAATCTGAATTTAGAAATTGGTCTCCTCTTACCTTATTCTTAGGTTCTTACTTCTTTCCTTTTCCGGAATATGATTTCGAGAATTAAATTTGAGCTTATCCCATGAAATATCTCTAAGTATCGGTTTTCCGCAAAAATTCCAAACAACGAAGACGACGATCAAGTTTCTTTCCAAAGACCGATGGCAGAAGCTCGGAACATCATATGGATGAAGGACTGCTATGAAGATTAAGTTTTAGTGCCCATATTTTTCCTTTCTTCGCATAGTAATCGGAGTTTATTTGGATCTTGCTGCGTGCTCGCCAGGTGTGTTGAACACTTGCTCTAGGCATGGTGTCACAGCCACCTCTTGTTGGAGTTCTAGTTACCTGTTTCGCCTTGAAATGGCTACCTTTCCAGTCTCATTATCTTTGCTTTTTCCCTCTTGTCTTGTGCTAACTTTTCCTTGGCCATTGCTTCAGATGGACGGTCAGGGTAGAGGCCGTGGTCGTAGAGGCAGAGGTCGTGGTCGTGGCAGTGTTCAGCAGCGCCCAGAGAGCAAGCAGGATTCCATGCACAGCCAGACGCATCTGAGTCGAGTTGCCACCGCCGCCACTGCTCCACCTCGATGGCCGATCCGCAGCAGATGATGGCAATGCAACTCCAGCCATCGCAGCTCGCACGTAACATGGTGAACAACCAAGAAGTGCACCGGCCCAACCAAATTTTTCACCGCAATGAGGCTTGGGGAGTTCATGAGGACTCGGCCGCCTACCTTCTCAAAGCAGGAGAGCCTTTGGAGGCGATGATTGGCCGAGAGACATCGAGAAGAAGCTGCAGCTTGCTCAAGTAATCGACGAGAGAAGGTACTTACGCCACCATCACCAAGGGCGAGCCGCCACTTGGTGGGACAACCACTGGCCGCCCATCGATGCCCAGCGATCACTTGGGAGGAGTTCTCTCGAGGCCTTTAGGATCGCCACGCATCTGCGGGCATCATTGAGATGAAGAAGAGGGAGTTCAGGAAGCTGCGTCAGGGCAACCAGAGCGTGTCTGAGTATCTCAGTCAGTTCACTCAGCTGGCGAGGTATGCGCCTGAGGATGTGGCCACTGACAGCGCCAAGATCTGGAGGTTTATGGAGGGTCTGGATCCCGACATCAAGGTCCAGCTTGTGGCCTTTGACTTCCCCAACTTCCAGCACATGGTGAACAAGGCCCTAGTGCAGGAGGATGCCCAAGCGCAAGCCATGAAGTCGCAAGAAGAGGAAAATGGCCTTCCACTCTCAGCAGGGAGCTAGTGGATCTCGCCAGCGCTTCCCACCACAAAGAAGTCACAGGACACTGCCCAGGAGCACCGCAAGACTCCTACTCGTCGCGCCTAATTGCTCGTGGACTGCGGCAGGTAGCTTGCCACAAGCACAGCAGAGAGGGAACACCAACGCCGCAGAGTCCAAGGCTTTAACTGCCAAATAGCTTGGGTCACTATGCCAAGAATGTCCTCGAAGGCCACCAAGGACGCCAGCCTTTCACTTGGGAGCCACCACCAAGACTCCACGTGGTTCAGCCGTGGGCGCCACACCCCCAGGACTCAAGATCAGATGGGAGAGGGCGGTCAACCACGTGATCGCAGAGGAGGCTCAGATGCACCAGATGTGGTACTCGAGACGCTTTCGTCAATTCGATACTGCCATCGCTTTGTTTGATTCGGAGCTTCACATTCCTTTATTTCAAGAGCTTTGTTGATCGCTTTAGTTTTGAGACTTTGGTTTTAAGATTCCCATGATTGTTCAATCACCGAAAAGAGATGAGGATCGATTTGGTGTGCCCAAGTGCAACCATAGTCATCAATGGGGTAAATTTTCTTGCAAATCTCATTCTCTTGGACTCAAAGGTTAGATGTCATCCTGGATGGACTGTTGACCAAGTTCAAGGGTCAAATTGATTGTGCAACCAACCATCATTCTCACCAATGCAAAGGGCATCCGCGTGGAGTTCAAGCCGGATCAGTCGTTGGGTGAGAAGTGCGTGCTGCACAAGCTGAAGGAAGTCACTTTGGAGAGTGTGCCTGTGGTGAGCGAGTACCCCGATGTGTTCCCTAAGGATCTGCCAGGCATGCCGCCTGATCGGGAGATCGAGTTCACCATAGAGCTTGTTCCGTACAGCTCCAATTTCCAAGAGGCCATACCGCATGCCAAAGAAATGAGCTCATGGAAGTGAAGAAGCAAATAGAAGAGCTGCTAGAGAAAGGATTCGTTCGTCCGAGTTCGTCGCCTTGGGGAGCGCCAGTGCTGCTTGTGAAGAAGAAGGACGATAGCTTGAGGATGTGCGTCGATTACAGAGCTCTGAATGAAGTCACCATCAAGAACAAGTACCCATTGCCCAGATCGACGATCCGCTTGATCGCTTGAAGGGTGCTTGTATCTTCCAAGATCGATCCGCGATCCGCTATCATCGTGAAGATCGGCCGCAGGATATTCCTAAGACAGCCTTCACCACTCGGTATGGGTCAGATGAGTACACATCATGTCCTTTGTCCACTAACGCCTGCCAGATTTATGAACTGATGAACAAGGTGTTCATGGATTATCCGGATAAGTTTGTTGTGGTGTTCATCGACGACATTCTTATCTATTCTCGAGATGAGTCCGAGCATGCAGACATTTGAGAATGGTCTTAGAGAAGTCAAGTCACCGGTTGTATGCCAAGTTCAGCAAGTGCGAGTTCGGCTGACAGAGGTTGCTTTTCCGGTCACGCTATTTCACGGAGGAGTCTCGATTGATCCTAGCAAAGTGAGAGATGTGCTTGATTGAAGCACCAAGTCAAGGCGGATATCGAGTTTCCTTGGATTGGCGAGGATACTACAGAGGTTCATTGAGGATTCTCAAGCTTGCTGCACCAATGACTCAATTGTCAAGAAAGAGAAGAAATTTGAATGGAGTGAAGCTCATGCGTAGTTTTCGTGAGTCAAGAAAAGATTGACTACAATTTCAAAGTGCTTGTTTGTCTTGACATCCGTATGATTTCCAGATTCATCTGCGATGCTTCGAGGCGTGGACTTGGATGTGTTCTCATGCAGAGGGCAAAGTAGTCGACACGCCTCACGGCAATTGCGTACCACATGAGCGTAACTATCCAACCCATGACCCGAATTGGTCATTGCAGTATGCGTTGAAGATCCGGAGGCACTATCTCATTGGGAACAGATGCGAGATCTTCACTGCACCACAAGAGTCTCAAGTACATCTTCACTCAGCAGATCTCGAACTTGAGGCAAAGAAGATGGTTAGAACCGATAAAGGACTATGATGTGGGCATTCATTACCATCCCGTAAGGCGAATGTCGCTGCCGATGCTCGAGCTCAAGAGTCATTGCAACACTTTGGTGGGTCACCAAGACTTGATGAGGAGTTTGTTGTCTCAATCTGGGGTTGGTAGAGGAAGGATCGATTGTCGCTTTGGAGGTTCAAATGACTCGTAGATCAAATCAAGAAGCCGCAGAAGTCCGACCAGGAAGCCGAGAGGATCAAGGAAAGAATCAAGGAAGGAAAAGCCCCGGGGTTCTCAGAAGATCAGGAGGGTACATTTTGGCTTGGGAAGAGCATCTATGTGCCGAACCAGAAAGAGCTCAAGCAAATGACATCAAGGAAGCACATGAGTCAAGATACTCTATTCATCCCGCAACACCAAGATGTATCATGACCTTCGGCCATTTATTGGTGGCCGCGAATGAAGAAGGAGATTGCTGAGTTCATAGCCTTGTGCGATGTGTAAAGGCCGAAGTCAAAGCCGAGCATCGAGGCCGCAGGATTGTTGCGACCATTGAGAGTACCGAGTGGAAGTGGGAAGAGATTGGCATGGATTTCATCACAGACTTCCGAGGACCAGTCGCTATGACTCGATTTGGGTTGTCGTGGATCGATTGATGAAAGTTGCACATTTCATCCCAAAGGAAGACAACCTATACAGAGATAGGCTTGCAGAGTCAGACATGACTCGGATTGTGTGTATGCATGGTGTGCCCAAGAAGATTGTTTCAGATCGGGCACCCAATTCACATCTAGATTTTGGCAAAAGTTACAAGAAGCATTAGGCACCAATCAACTTCAAGACGGCTTATCATCCCTGCATGATGGATGACAGAGCGGTGAATCATATTCGAGGACATGTTGAGAGCTTGTGCATCGTCCAATGCAATGAAGTTGGGATCAGATGTTGCCATATGCAGAGTTCTCCTACAACAACAATTTATCAGCTAGCTTGCAGATGGCACCATTTGAGGCTCAGATGGGAGGAAGTGCGAACACCGCTCTGCTGGCACGAGACAGAGATCGCCAGATCTTTGGACCGGAGATTCTGCAGCAGGCTGAGGATCAAGTGAAGATGATTCAGAGAGGTTGAGGACAATGCAGCCTAGATGTAAGAGCTATGCAGATAGTCGCAGAAGGGCGCTGATCTTTGCTCCGGTGATCATGTTTATCTGAAGGTCTCCCCACTCAAAGGAATGCGTCGATTCGGAGTTCGTGGCAAGTTGGCACCGAGATTCATTGGACCTTTTCCAATTCTAGCCAGAAGAGGGGAAGTGGCATATCAGCTGGAGTTGCCACCGCAGATGTCCAATGTGCACGACGTGTTCCATGTGTCACAGTTGAGGAAGTGTCTCCGAGTGCCGGAGCAGCAGATGCGCGTTGAAGATGTTGAGCTGCATGAAGATCTCACATATCCTGAGTACCCGATCAGGATACTGGATGAAGCTGAGCGCAGAACCAGGAACAAGTTGATCAAGTTTTGCAAGGTGCAGTGGAGCAACCATCCAGAAGAGGAAGCCACCTGGGAGCGCGAGGAGAATCTTCGAGCGGACTACCCCAACCTTTTTCCCTGGTTAGTTTCAAATCTCGGGGTCGAGATTTCTTGTTAGGGGGGAGGTTTGTAACATCCCGTTTTTCGAATTTTTGAATTTGAATTTCAAAATCCGAAGCCGTGGAAATTTTCTTGAAATTAATTTAGCTTAATATGAATTTTTGAAGCCAAAAAGGATTTAATATGATTAATTTATAATTCAAATTAATTATTTATTATTTTTATTGGGTTTATTGTGCTTCATTTGATTTTTCTGTATTTTTGGAGATTTTTCTGAATTTAATTGCTATTTATTTTGATTTATTGGAGTTTAATCGGATTTTTAGAATTTCTAAACCCTTTTTCCTTCTCTTGGGCCGGATTCACTGTTCACTCGGCCCAACTCCCTCACCCAGCCGAACCCTAAACCTAGAATCAATCTCGGCCGTCGATCGCGAAGTCAACGGCTGTAAATCGCGCCGCCAAGCTACAGTAACCCTAAACCTAAACCGGTTTTTCCCGCGCCGTCCGATTCCGATCTCACGGATCCCGTGCGACCACGTCATCTCGAAATCCCGCCGCCGCCCGTAGCCTTCGCGCCGCAGACCAACCTCACTTTCCGCGCCTCTACACGCAACCCTAGGCTATTTAAGCCCCCGCCGCACATCTCCCTAGGTTCGCCACTCCGCGCCGCTCATTTTCCTTCCTCTCGCCACGGAGACGCCGCTCGAGGCCGCTAGCCTCGCCGAGTACACCACTACGCCCGAGTCCTTCCGCCGCTCCATCTTCCTCTCCGGTGAGCCGAGTTGTATTTCAGGCACCAATGAGTTCGCCTCATCATCGGCCACAAGATTCGCTAACTCTTTTCACTATTCCGTCATGCAATCGCCGGTTACGATGTCTCTTCCCCAGCTCTAGTGACTTGTGCCGCCTACTCGCCGCCGTCTTCTCTCCGTCAATCCCATTGCCGGATCGGTCTTCAAGGGTCGATTCGCGCCACGCCTTCCCTCCCAGAACCCCCAAGCCACTGCCTCCTCACGGCTTAGTCATCCTCACGTGTCCGCCGCGTGGCACCGCGTGCAAGCCACGCACGCGCCACGTCCGCCCTAGGTCTACGTGTCCGCCACCTCGGCACCACGACAGTGCTATGTTGCCCATAGTTCGCCATGTGTTCGCCACATCGGCGCCACCTCACCACCGTAGCACGGCGGCGCGGCAGGTCCGCCACCAGACGCCAGATCGCCCTCGCGCCTCGTGGCGCCAAGGTGAGACGCAGATGCGCCACATCGTCAGCCGCGTCGCGTGGCCGCCCAGATTCGCCAGCAGAGACGCTTTGTCAAGACTCGACCGCCACCGGCGCCGCAGGCAGTCACGACGCGCCACGCCACTCTATTTGCACCGTAAGCCACCCACCGCCACGCCACCGCCACGCCAAAAAACCCATCCTGCTCGCCACGCCGCCACGGATGCTACGTGTGCCACGCCACGCCACGGTGCCCTAGTGCTCGCAAGGTTCGCCACGCCATCACAAGACAAGAATCGAGTCTATGACGAGTGGGTCCCACATGTCAGCGACACTATTTTCTTTTTATTTCTCTGATTTCCCGAAAATCCGAGCCAGCCAATAGAAACTCGACACGTGTCACCCTCTAGCATTTTTCTGATTTTCTCCTATTTAAAACTTCGGAAGCTCCGTTCTCCTCCGTTCGAACTCCGATTTGAACGATTCAAATTTCTAAATTCATATAAAATCAAGATCTATCTGTTGGTATCATTTTTGTGAATTTTTGAATTTTATTTATTTTCAGTTTTATTTATTTTTGTCTCGATTTATGTGTTTCAAGGCGTAGACGACGCCACGGCTGAGCTGGAGGAGCTTCAGCAGAGCTTACAAGAGCTGTAGAGGGTGGAGGCAAGTCTCCTTGACCATGTTGAACCCAAAATTTATGAAATGCTATCTTGTTTTAATTATTGCATGCTTATTAATTATGCACGGTATTTTAATGCCATTTTAAATGCTTAGATAAATGCCACATTGATATGTCCACATTGATATTCATTATGTTAACCATTGTCACCCTAGGGAAAATTAAGTACTATTAATAATGATCATTTTTGGTATTATGGGAACGGTAGAAATTGCTTAGCCAATGCTTAATCACGTCGGTACCTTACCATTATGGAAATGATTTCACTTTGATGTAAATGGAATTGTGAAAAATGATGGCAATTGGTGTTGCCGGTATTAATTTGAAATTAAAAGGTGAAAACTGATTTAGACCGGGGCGGATTGGTTGAATGGCGGGTGCGGGATGCACAAAATGTTTGGAATGTGATTGTCCGCCCTAGTCAAGTAAGGACCGGTCGTGTGTTACCATGGGCCATGCTATACAGTACAACCACATGTCTATATGGGTACGACCTGGCTAAGTAATTTGCATGTATCGTTATTTGACTTCGCCATTTGGATGTGCGGTTGCCGGGATGGTACTTGCAAGGCGCAAGAGGGGCTTCAGATGGGTGGATGCCCTAACAATGTGAAACCTTAGCAAGCGGGGTCAGAGCAGATATGCATTGTAAAGGCCTTGTCATGATCTCCCCGCCGACACACCAAAGGAAGTGTGTTAATTGCATGGCGCAAAGGGTTGATCATGTCGTGTGGGTAAAGTGTACCACCGCAGAGTCTTAAAACTACTTAAGTAGCCGTGTTTACGGATAAGGGCAAGCGTGGAACGCTTTCACATAGTAGATTTCTCCGTTTTTGGTTTTAAAATGGAAGATGATGGATTTGGTTTGAACATGAAAATGTGGTTTGGGAATCCGCGAGCGGCTAGAGCTCCCGGATGTAGTTTGGCGGTTGGAGCCAGCCATGTAGTTGGAACCTGGAAGATTGTTATACTTCAATTTAAATTATTTATGCTATTTGCATTTTGTGAAATGCTGCTTTATGAATTTACTACCTGTATTTAAATTTAAATTTCGCTTTATGCAAATCAGCCCTATATGCTTCCTTTGTTTAAGCCATGCATCTAGATAATTGCATTAAGTTTCCTAGACTTATGTAGTATGTTGCATACTCACCCCGCTTTTCATTATGGGTCGCTTATTCAATCAAGCAGATGATGGGAGAAGGGTGAACAAAGAGCTTGTGATCGGCCGCTTGACATCTCATACCAAGACTTTGAGGAGGAGGATGACACGATCTTCTAGGGAGCGCACTACTACGGTTGTTCGTGGGCTAGCTGATTGGCTCTTTTTGTTCTACATTTCCGCTGCTACATTTACACTTCAGCCGTAAGGCTTCATACTTGTAATAATGTGATGACGTTGTTGCACTCTTTTGCTTAATACTATTATGAACTTTATGATATGTCTGTGCTATCATCATCAGATGTCAGGTGCGCTTAGCCGCTTCTCGACTAGCGCGGTTGAAACACAGGAGGGTTCGGATTTAGTAATCCGGGTCCTCACAGCATCCCTCTGTGGCCTGCACAACGTGATGTGGCCGAATCTCACATGTCTATACCGATTAATCCAACGGCCAGCATGCCTTAGGGTTTCAACAAAACCCTAGGATCACCAACCACCCGATTAAACATGAACGGTCAGGATCTAAATTCTGAATTATACCGGGCATTACAGAGATATGGGCTTGACTCATTAGGACTACGGCCCAACACTGTTTTACTATTTTCTCAGGTTTTCTATATAAAATAATTTTGATAATTCAACTAATTCAGTTAAGGCAATAAAAATATCAGAAAAAATCTAATAAAATTATCATAAATACATTGAGATATTTTAAGGGAACGTATCATGTGCACACAGCCTTGCCTGTGTACACATGCACACATGCAATCTCAGCCCACCACTTCTGATCCAATGGGCTATGCAGTTTTGCATCCACACCCCCACGTCCCTGCATCCACACAGTAATCATGGTGGGGGGTGTGGGATGCAAAATTGCACAGCCCATTGGATCAGAAGTGGTGGGCTGAGATTGCATGTGTGTATGTGTACACAGACATGACTGTGTGCATATGATACGTTGCCATATTTTAATCTCAAATAAAATATTTTTTCAAACTTTATATTAATTTATCTATATATAATTAGTTTTTCCCAAAAGGCCAATATACTTAATTTGAAATAATTCCAAATAAATTCCAAAAAAACCAATAAATCCAAAAAAATTATAAAGTGCACAAATAGCAATAAAACAATACTAAAGACAAATTTTTGGGATGTTACAAGAAGCTACCCTCCTGTGCGCCCCGCTCGCTGCATTTCGCCCTATTCGCTAAAAACTCGCCGGAGCCGGGACGGGGCAGTGAGCCGTTCTTCCACGCAAGCAAAGCTCAGGTGAGCTCATGGCCAACTTCACCTCACTATGAATCTCGCTTTGGTTCCTAACTTCGCTTCCCCATCTTGTCTGCAAGCTAGAGCCGGCCGTAGCTTCATCTCAGCAAGCTCCTTTGTCTCCAAGTGCACACCACCTTCCAAGCCCAAGAAATTTCAACTCGCCGAGAATTGCTTTGGTTCTCAGGAGAGTGCAGCTAAACCTCAAATATTTTGGTAAGTATCTTGGCCATAAAGCAAACCAAGCCGAGTTGTCTAGAGGCGCTAAAACTCACTCCTGAGGTCTTGTGCCCTTAAGACACAAAGAGCTGGTCTTCAAATCCCAGCAACCACATATTTGTTTTCCTTTTTGTTTTTTTATTTACCTCTTTATATTTTTTGCTAGGAAGGTCCAAATACAGTGAAATATGTTCTAAATTTGACAATAATATCTATATGTTCATTGCAGTTTAAATTAATTTAGTCAAAGTTTGTACAAGCTCCTTTTATGTACCTTAAAGAAACTATGAAAACTATAGCTCCAAAAATCATGAAATAATTCTCTCATATTCTTGTAGTCATGGATGTTCTATTTTTGCAAAAACATTTAGGATTGAACTTAGTTTGAATTAAAAAGTGAATACAGAGCCTCTCTTGCATAGATAACCAAATAGTTGAAATTTGGATTAAATGGACTCAAATCTTGGTAAAACTAGTTTGATTACACTCTTAAGGTCACAAGGATCCCAAATATATAAAAATATTTAAGTTTTACCATGGTTTGCATTAAATGTTTGTTAGTCAAACTTTCAATACTTGAATAATCTGAATAGTCGTAAATTCTGCAAACGAACTTCAAAGTTGACGAAACCAAATCCTAGGGCCTTGAAAAGTGATACCCTTCCTGGTTATACAAAAATAACTCATATTTATGCAATGTTGAATTAAGTCCATATATGGCCTTAATGTTCATTTATGTGAAGAATGTCGCGAATAAAAGCGACATGTTGCGGAACCAACTTTAAAACACTCTTAGAGACATCCCTTGCTAATGTCTAAAAAATGGTTATATAATCTTATAAGGTGCAGTCGCAAACTTAAAACTAAAACTAAACCTTTATCGCATAGATTTTAGAAACACTTAAGCCTTTTTGGTAGTTAGTAAAATATCTCCTCTAAATGCAAATTTTGTGAGGATCAGCCCATAAATTCTCTTTAGAATGTGGATTACCATAATATGGAAAAATATTTTTATTACAACTTGCTTTGCATTTGTATCCTGCTAATGCAATAACTCTAAGTATTATGGTCGCCAACAACACATTATATGAATAGTTAAGCTTAAGAAACCTTTAGTCACCAACAAAACATTATATGAAATAGTTAAGCTTAAGAAACCTTTAGCTAAAGTACTTCTGTCGTAAGAATTATTGTGTAACTTTGTAAATACAGCCGGTAGCCTTATTTTGTAAACTCAACTTATATAAATCACTTTTTTATGTAAAACATACTTAGGGCTAAATACTATCCACACATAACACTTTAACTAATGCCCTACTTCTATTAATCCAAATAATTTTTGCATCTTGAATTCGAAGTTATAGATACTAAGATACATAATTTTAGCCTCTTGAATTTGTAAACAACCTTATATATGTTCATAGCTTTAGCTTCTTGAAATAGATGAATAAGAATAACACATTCATTAAAA
Source organism: Guadua angustifolia (assembly GCA_036346375.1). Lineage (NCBI taxonomy): Eukaryota > Viridiplantae > Streptophyta > Magnoliopsida > Poales > Poaceae > Guadua > Guadua angustifolia. Next base: position 51,551 of record JAYEVE010000895.1, read on the forward strand.
GGCCTCTCATAAACAAAGTACTAACGAAATCATTATACAAGTGATAATTCAAGAACCCCAAAATCACCATGTTCTTCTTGGTATGTTTTAATTTGATATTTACATCTGATTTCTTTTGCCCTATTTGATATGTTGTTATTTTCTTTTGTCATGGTTCCCGTTATTCGACACGTAGACACCGATGTTTCGGAATCGGTTCACAACGATCCCAACTACGACCCCGATGACGTCCCTGACGAAGAGCAACCAAGCAAGCACCTCCTTTGATCATCTTGATCTCATATTTTCAATGTTATGTTGTTTTATCAAATTATATGCATGCGTGTATGTTATAAACTGGCTATGTTGTGGGAACTTGTAGTTACTTCCGATTATATACATTACCTTTACCTTGTCGTTTGATTACCTGCCATTGTAATCTAGTTATGGTGTAGACATTATTTAGTGTCACTTGGGTAATACTTGCGAAACACCTTACACACTTGCTTAGACGTGCTCACTAGTACATCTTTTAAATGATGGGAAACATTTCAACTTAGTTTGAGCAACTTTGAAACTATGTCCAAGCAATGCTCATATGTTTTCTTGTACTCTTCAATTGAATAGCAGCTGGCAATAAAGCCATCAATAGATTGTTGTGATTCGAAAATAGCAATTAAAGCATGACAATAGGGTAGCCCAGAAAGCTACCAATATATACATGAACATGTCCTCTGCTGTAGGTTTATTGTGTACCTCCTTATCAGGAGTATCAAACTTATCAGGAGTATCTATGTTTGGATAGAGTGTTCGAAAGATTCGTTATGGTCTTCTTAGTCTCATATTGATGGGTACGTGTCATTGCATGACATTATAAGGTTGGTCATATCATGTTGGTAAAGTGTATAACCCCTATAGAGTGTCAACCTATTCAAATAGCCGTGTCCTCGATTATGGACAATGCTTAGAAATTTCAATCAAGGATTAGATTTTATAAAACTAAACTTGAGAAAAGAAGCTGTATGCCAATGAAAGTAATAAAATTTAGTTTAAGTTGTGTGCTAGTTTACTTTGAGAGATATCTGAGAAATTTATTATTACCGTTATTTGTTTACTGCTATTTTAATCTAATTATCGTGTTCAACTACAAATGGCTTTACTATAAAAGAGCCATAATAGCCATTCTCTTGGAATAAGCTTTGTATATAGTTATAATAGAATTGTATTTGTGTACAATTTATTGAGTGCTTTATGTATTCATCCTTACCACAACAAATTCATCAGTTGAAGAGGAGTCTACATCTACTTTAGAGGAGTTTCACGAAGAGGCGAGTTGCTAGGATTCGAATCTTGTCAGTTGACTGTTGCATGTTGATGAGTTACCTATTGAAGTTTTTCCATTCTGTTTATGTTTTTCTTAGAGTTAAAGCCCTGTGAGGCCTAATAAGTGTAAAATTGACATTAAGGTTATTCAACTATCTTTTATTCAATAATATAGTCTTTTATTATGTTTCTACTGTGTATGATTGTGAAATTATATATATATTGCCGCTGTGTGCACTATCGCGATTCTAGACTAGTGCAGTTTACACAGATGGTCTGGATTTGCATATTCATGTCCCGACACACACATCCTTAGCTCTGCCCATGGAACAAGTGTATTAATAGCATCGATCAAACCCAACATGCAAATAAAAATAAGTTAGCTAAGGTCATGTTTGGATCGCCTAGGACTAACTGTTAGTTGGCTAAAAATTAGCTCTACCATTAGCCAGCTAAAAATTAGCCCACCTATTAGTCTTCCTGTTTGGATGGGCTAATTGTTAGCTCACTCTCACTAGCTAATGTGCTAATTGTTAGCTCAGAGGTTGGCTAAAAATTAGCCCACCTGTTTGGATGGACTAGGACTAATTTTTAGCCAGCTAACAATTAGCCCAAGGATCCAAACATGCCCTAAGTTACAGAGCAGTTTGGCATGAAGAATAAATTATTACGTTTTGTTGATCATCGGAAGTGAAAACGTTAACCCACGCTTCACCATCATTGATAATGCCCAAATCCTTTAGCAACAACCCCATGAAACATTCCCAAGAACTTATTCTCTCTCTCAACAATTGCCCAGGCTATCGGATACATCTAATTATTTCCATCTCTACCCAAGGCACAAAGCAACTCACCATTAGAAGCTCCCTTGAGGAAACAACCATCAAGGCCAACCACTCTCCTACATCCAGCTGGTAACCCCCTCTTTGCTAGCATTAAAGCACACATAAAACCTCTGAAAAACATGCTTGATCATAACCTCTGGATCCAAGGATTTCTACACTGCATGGTGTCTCCCAGGATAATGCAAGCTTATGATCTTAACTGTGCAAACGGCGCGAGAATCAAGCACAGTCCGTTGTATCAGTGTTACGAACAGATTGTGAATGAGCCTGTTCGTAAGCTCGCGTTCCTGGCCGTAGGCCGGAACGCACACCGCTTGCCGACCCCGTGGTCAGCGTGGTATGAACTAGGGTAGATTGGCTGTTATCGGAGCCACTGCCTGAGACTTGGAATTTGTGGCAAAATACGGCATGCCTTTTCTTTCTTTATTCTCCTCCTTAAATAACCTCAAACGACTCCCCCTCCCAACAGCCTGGTAGGGGATGGACTCTAACAACCAAATATAGAATCTTATCTAATTGAATCGTAACAAAGGGAAAGACTAATAAAAAGGAAAGAGTATAACTGCTAAATATGAAAAGAAGGAAAATTATCCTGCGGCTGCTAAATTCCAGCCGCATCCATCCCTAACTCATGGCGCCTCCCTGATCTGCTTGTGCTGTGGCGCCAATTCTTCCCTTGCTCGTATCTCCTCTGGACTTCCTGTAGAATACCCGGTCAAAGGGTATAACAATCAGTACCTTGGGATGCTATTGTCGTTAGTTCCCCCATTGACACTGAGAACATTACGTTCTTTCTGGAGAAGAAAGAAACAAGAATCCTTGCATACAGGATCAGACGGTTCGTATGAAGAATTCCTATTTTCTGGCTTCGAGGGAAGTTCCTATTTGATACGTGCTCATGTTAGTAGTACATTAGAATATTGCACGGTGGTACATGTTATTCCTCTATATTGAGATCTGTACGTCATGTGGTATTGCTCAAACTATGTGCAACAAATAAGAAGTTGCAGGAGGTTAATTGTGTTAGGTGCAGGTGGAAATTCCCGTGTGATGATGAATACTGGATGGTTTATGTATCTCTGGATTTCTGGTTGCAGTTTACAAGCATAGTACTGTAATGGGAACCGGAGGGACTGGCATAACAATTTATTCTTATCTAGATGGCTGTCGTGTTGATGTCGTTTCAGTCAAAGCGGTTGGAGGCAGCTAATGGAACTACAGTTTCCAAACTCCCCCGGCCCTCATTGGTGGTCATTCAATCGGCAATCAACAAGAGCTAGTCTTGTCGTCTCCATGTTCGCAGTCTTTTCTGCTTCAGTTGAACATCTTATTAGGGTTTTGTCGTGCCTGTAGAATAGCATGGAGATGTCTCTGTAGCAAGGAGCCGAGATGATGCTTGATGCACACCAGGAATCAATCTATGAAGCTCGGCTTGTGAGCAACCCATTGGCGTAACTCAAATATCTCTAACTACTATATTTTTTGAATCCATTCAAATAGGTTGTCAGCCTAATCTTCTACGCCTAGGACTCTTTTAGCTATATAAGCTAACCTCTTATACTTGTAATCTTTTAAGCATTATAGTGGATTGTTCCTGTGGTTTTTTCCCGCAAGGGTTTTTACACGTTAAATCTTTATCTACATTATTTTGCCGTGCATTTACCTAACAAGTGGTATCAGAGTTAGGGTTATGCACTTTACCCACATGACATGATATTCTCTTTGTGCCTGCCCATTAGCACACTTTCTTTAGTATACCAGCAGAGAAATAATGACAAAGCCTTTACAATGTTCTGTCTTAACCCGATACTACCGGCTAAGGTTTCAACATGTAGATGAAGTAGACTTCTTAGCTTCCAAATACTTGTCGGTAATTCTCGCACTCTGGTCTTTGGAACATCTAATGTCTCGAGGAGGTGCAACCGACCAATCTGAGCTGGGAGCTTGCTGATTTTCATATGCTGAATGCCCAAGAACTTCAACTGAAACAAATTACTGATGTTCCCAAGATAATTTTCCCCAATGTACTTACAGCCTCTTAGCTCCAGTACTCGTAAGAGTCTCAAGTTCTTAAGAGGAAATTTATTTTTAACAGGTCCAAACAAAGCTAAATATCGAGTATGTGATAAGTTGTAAGTTGTATCTCATGCATGTTTTCTCTCAGCTTCATGGCATGAGTGGGCGACATTTGCAGCTGCTCAACTGTGCAAACATAGTGTTGCTCCCAAAGAGGCAGGACGCTTCTATGATATCTCATTTCAGGCCTATCAGCCTTATTCATAGCACAGGTAAGATCTTTTCCAAGGTGCTCGCGAGCAGGCTGGCTCCTAGTCTCCAAGATTTGGTCTCTCACAACCAAAGTGCCTTCATCAGCAGAAGATCTATTCAGGATAACTTTCTCTATACAAAAAATGTCATCTCTGAGATGCACCGAAAGAGGATCCCGACCCTTTTTCTTAAATTGGATATAGCAAAGGCTTTCGACTCAGTCAGCTGGGAGTTCCTCATCGACCTGCTCACCCGTCTGGGATTTGGGCCGCGATGGAGGGAGTGGATTTCCATGATCCTAGCTTCCTCATCTTCCAGAGTTATCCTCAACGGGTCCCCAGGTCCTCAGATCCAACACAGGAGAGGGTTGCAGCAGGGTGATCCGTTATCCCCTATGCTTTTCATTTTGGCTATGGAGCCGCTGCACAGATTAATCTCCAAGGCCATGGAGACCGGAATTTTATCCGCGCCTCCCACCGGGTGGGCGAGATCTCGGGTCTCCTTATATGCTGATGATGTGGCAATCTTTGCCCCACCTTGCAGGTTGGAGCTCAGAGCAATTCACGAAATCCTGGTTTGTTTCGGAGGAGCTACAGGTCTTCACAACAACATCAGTAAGAGTGAAGTTTACCCCATAAGATGTGACGCTTTCAACATGGATTCAATTTTACAGGATTTCCCGGCGGCCGTAAAACAATTCCCCTGTAGGTACCTAGGTCTCCCTCTTCGCCCGACGAAGCTCAAAAGGGCCGACCTCCAGCCCCTGATTGATAAGGCGCGCCACGCCGCAGTTGGAAAGGAAATCGCTATCTAGGGCGCGCTTGACGCCGCTAAACTTCGATGTTGACGTCTCTGTCAGATACCATCCGACAAGATATCCTCTCAGCAGATGGGTCACGAAGAGACTTGACAGAATCCGGCGCAGTTTCCTCTCGAAAGGCGAACAGGAATGCAATGGAGGTCACTGTCTGGTAAATTGGAATAAAATATGCAGGCCAAAGACGCTGGGAGGTATAGGGGTAAAACACTTGGACAGATTTGGTCGAGCGCTTCGAGTGCGTTGGCTGTGGTACGCTTCGAAGGACCGAAATAGGCCTTGGTCTGGCTCGCCGCTTCCTGTATCTGCTTCAGACCGAGCTTTGTTCACCGCGAGCACTATCATCAATATAGGTAATGGCGAGACGGCGGAATTCTGGGAGTCAAGATGGCTGCTTGGAAAATCTCCAGCAGAGTTGGCTCTCTGCTACTACCGTTCAAGAAGATCAGGCAAGGTTAAGGCCCTGCTAACATCCGGGAATTGGATGAGACCTTTGCGCCGGATTACAAATGAAGTGCAACTGCAGGAGTTCTTCCATCTCTGGCATGCGCTGCAACAGGTTCAACTACAACCACATTCTAAGATCGCACCATATGGAGGTGGACGCCTTCCGGGAGTATTCACAAATTCGCATACAGACTCGGTTCATAGGGGCCACCCAGATCACAACTACAAGATGATCTCGTTCATACCATGAGGGGAAATGCGTGTGTTTTTGCGCTTGGCTCTTCATCCGTAAGCAGATTCTTATGAAATGAATGTGTTAGCCTTCGAGGATGGCCTCATTCAACCACATGCGCCCTATGTGGTTCGGATGATGAAACCGCTTCCCACTTGTCGCTAACGTGTGTCCTTTGCAAGGCGGGAATTTCTTGGTGGAGGAGCACTCTGCCTCACCGTATGGATGAGGGTACTTTGTCTTTTTCAAATAGCTACAAAGACGGTAGCATCCTTTTGTTGGCTCCACATCAGGGCTTTTTTCATGTGCAGAGCAGACAAGATTTTGCATCATCTCCCAAGTTTCCTTTGCATTAGGTTTACTAGCCAACAAACTAGCTATAGCAATTATGGCCAAAGGCACACCTCCGCATTTCTTCAAAATCTTCTTCTGAAATTTGTTTCAGATCAGGGGGCAACTATCCTGACAGCCATAAACCCTTCTATGAAACAATTCTTCTGAATGACAGGTACTGAGAGTTGGTATCTCGTAAACATAGTCGTCCCAATGGGAGCAACATAATTCAGCTACACTCTCAATTCGTGTGGTAGTAATTATTCTACTGCCGTGATTATTCTCAGGCAAAGCACCATTGATGATTCTCCATGATGATATGCTCCATATATCGTCAAGGACAATTAAATACCTACAGGTGTTGTTTTACATCACAGAAATGTTAGATTAAACAAAATCTGACTATAAAACAGAATATAGTATAAGCAAATTCCATTAAATAGACTGATGCTTTAGATCTCAAAACAGGATGGCATGCTCACATACTTCTCCAAACAAAATGTGTACTTATAACAACATTAGATAGAAATAAAGACCAGTAAGATTGGTGTAATATCTGGACTAACACTAGGGAAAACTTTCTCGATTAAAAAAAACTACGGACCTCCACCGAGATTTCCAAAACTGGAAATTCCAGAAAATCTCACTTAAAATGGTGTAACATCCAAAATTTCACAAATTGAAATACAAGTATCTAAATTTGCATTTGGCCATGACTTGAAGTTTTGGAAATTTATAAAATTTTCTGAATTTCTGCATTTAAAGAAATACTTTTAAATGATCAAGTTATGGTTTTTGAAATCTAATTTTGAATTCAAACAAACACAAAGTCTCCAAAAGTTTTAGGGCCTCTTGAATTTATTTGATGCTTCAAAAATCAAAACAGCAAATCCTTAATAGGACAGAGGCAACAAAAGATTTTTATAAAAATCCACAGAGCTGATCATGCTCTGAAATTTTTATAGGAAACAATAGCAATACCTCAGAGCCACCTCCAAATATTTTCACAAAATTTCAACTCAATTTGATAACAACAACAACAAAGCCTTTTAGTCCCAAGCAAGTTGGGGTAGGCTAGAGTTGAAACCCAAAACGATCCGTTAACAAAGGGAGAAAGAGAGAGATGAGGAAGTAGAACAAGCCTAAAACTATACCAAAACGTGGCATAAAGCCTAATCAAGGTTCAGGCACGTGGATAGCTGCTTTCTACGCACTTCTATCCAAAGCCAACTCTTTCGATATATTCTATCCTTTTAAATCTGAAAAGAATGGATGTCAAAATACAAACTTTAGTCTCTCTCCTATGCCCAAGTGGGCCCCCACTTTTCAGCTTTGTCACTTCACCGACGGCCGCCACCTTTCCTCTCCTCCTCCGCACCGCTTCTGCCACGCCCCGCACCCCCACGCCAGGCTCCGCTTGCCAACGACTTTTTTTCTCCCCATATGCACACGGCCGCACCAGAGTGCACCCAACCCCGCATATATTCCTAGTTTACCTTTACATTATTTCAATTTGATAAGCACGCATAAAATAGGCAATAATACATATGTATATTATTATTATATAAAATGTATAGCCGTGTCGCCGTGGTCGGCATTTTTGGAAAATGGCGAATTCCGCGGTCGGTGTCGTGGTTGTATCGGTTGATGTATCCAGTTCTTCAGCATCATAGATCGCCACGCTGTACTGTTCTCGCCATGGCAGCCGCCGAGTCCCCTTCTCCTTCTCGTGATACTTGTCTCGGTGCTTAAGCCGCCGCCATGTTGTCTTGGCAACAAGACCGCGCCATTGAGCCCACTAGCGCCTCCGCTTCTCTCCGCCACCCCACAAACCCCAGTGCCTCGTGCACGCCTTCCCGCCAAAGATCCTGCCCCAGTATTCTTTCTCCTTGACACAACGCTTGCTCACAAGCGCTGCACCAAGCTTCGACCGCCTCTATTTAAGCACTACGTCAGCCACGGCCACCCTCCCCGCACCACCACAGAGCTCCTCCACGGTGAGCGAAAATCTAATTCCTTAAACTTGAAGCACTCTTGCCATTCCTCAACTCATTGCTACCCCTTATTACAACTCGGATTAGTCAAGCACCACTCTGCCGCAATCCTTTCTTGCTCAACTCGCCAGAACGACAAGCCACATCACCATCCTCGCCGCCAGTAAAATGGGTCTCTAGGACCTCGCTAGTGCTTTCCCAGCTTCCCGATCCAAAGCACCTCTATTCTTCCCCGAGGCTAGCCACCATTTCTCCGCCGCTTTCCTCAACGCTAAGGCCTCCAAGACTCTCGGCCACCATCGACCGGTGCCCTAGCCTCCTCAAGATCCCTCTAGCTAACCCCAGAGGTAGCCGAGCATGATCAGCCTCCACTCACCGTCAAGAAGCTTCACCCACTTTTCCCTGCTTTAGACATCGATAGGGCTCACTGCCGCTGCCCTCGTGCCCAAGCCCAGACGCACTAACAGCTAGGTCCCACTCGTCATCATTTCTAATCATGGTTATTAAAACGTAAAACAAGAACGAAACGACCCACCCCTTTTTAACTTTTAAACGTTTAAACGAGTGTTGAAAGGTAGTTTTAGACACTATTGCAAAACGAATATGGGGCAAAGATATATCACAGATACGAGGACATGAACGAATTCTTTCAAGATCCAAGGGTCAAACACTCAAACCGTCAAAGTCCAGACACAGATATCAACAAGCTGCAAGCCTCTCGGTTGGATATCAACAAGCCTCTCGGTTGGAGGAAACGAAACTGCACGGTTTTTGAAGCTACAGCCGGACCCGAACGAAGAAACCAAATGAGTTCTCAGTTTTGAAGTCTGAATAAAACGATGCCTCAAAGTTGTCACGCAACAGACGATCAGCTCTCGCCTCTATTCGCAGCGGACGCCGCGCGGGAACCCGTTGTCTCCGCGATGGCTTCACGGGCGAAGAAGACGAAGGGTCGGGCGCGCGGCGATGGCGACGGGTGACACCGCCGAGGGGATGACGGCCGATGCGTGGGTTACCGAAAGCAGAAGGCCGAGGAGCCGCATGGAAGCACACGACGATCTCGGCAACCCCGACCTCGATCCGGGACGCGCGTACATGGATCGCAGCCTCGATCGAACGCTTTCGACGTCTATACTGGGCGCTGCTCCGAGGCCAACCAACTTCAGACTTCAGAGGGTTTTCTATTGGTTGTTCATGAGAGGAAGTGGGGAATTCCTTGTCGAGAATATCCTAGAGTGTTACACGTTAGCCAATTAACAAAACATGTCAGTAACCATGCAGCTCCTCCTCCTGGATTTCCATTAGTTGACTCGAATGCAAGATTATGACAGAGCCCATAGTGATACGGGTTCATAAGCAAATGATACCAATGGAGGATGTAGCTCGTGGCCCAATGGCTTATTCGTGGCTAAATTTACCTCCTGGAAGAAGCTACAGTATTCCAAAAGGGAGGTGATTCATATAATCGAGTGAATTTCAAGTTTCAGTTCTTGGGGACAAGAACTGTCTTCAGAGATTTTATTCATCAAACTATTAATTATAAAGGGGTAATGTCGAAGCGATGTCTGTGAAGACTGGAAAACTCAGGGGAGACGCGAACAACAACTTATACAATTCCCAGGAAATCTTAGGTACTGCCCTTTTCCATTGGAAACAGAGGAAGAGTGAAGGCGGTGTTTAAAGATCAATCAACGGCCAGAGAAGAATGCGAGGGTTTCGATCCATCCGACGGCTATCTTACCGCAACAATGATTACTGGCGTTATTTGCTTGCTGTTTTGTCGTCTTCTTCCTTTTACATGTTTGTTTTACTCTGAACGCTTTTTCTTTCTTTTACCGCGGTGACTGGCTGGATGTATAAATTCAGTGATGGAATGGAAAACGAATATCCTTCCGCATATTTGCTTAGCCTATCCGAGTATTGTAGAACCCTAGCTATTTCCGGTAGTTCTTGCTCGTTCTGGCGGCGGATCAAACTTCTTCAGTGCTGATCGAAGGTGTCTGGATCGCTTGTGATTTGTGGTCCTGACACCTCCTTCGCCAGGTTGTCTTGCCGATCCCTCCAGCTCCGACAATGGAGACTACCCCGAGCCTCTGTGCAACCTCCGGCTCCCCGTCCATCAGCAGCCGCCGGACGACCTCGTCCTCGGGCCATCCATCCCGACAAGGCCGCCAACCATCAGCTCCTCGAAGATCTCGCGGCGCCGGGTTTATCGGCACCACGGGTGGCTAGGGTTGAGACGGCGGCGTCGACGAGGCAGCGCGCCGCCGATGGAGCATCTCGACCACTTTAGCCTCCAGCGCTTTGATCTGGTTGGCCATCTCGCGTTTCGCCAACAGCTTCTGCAGGCATGTTACCGGGAACCCCATACGGTCGCCGGAACTGCCATGCCGGAAAAGGAAAATGTCCACCATGTCGTCGACGTCGAGGACAGTTCCGCACTTTCTGCGCCCAATCTTTCGACTGCGCATCGAGCTCCCCGTCCACGTCCGCCAGCCTCGCGAGGACAGCGTGCATGTCGCTTAATTCATCTCTCAGAGAGGCGATTTGGGAATTCAAGCCCTTGAGAAGATTGTCCTCACCGCTATGTGTTGGTTCCCTTCCTCGGTGGGGAAGACGGGTGGAGAAGAAGGGTCATGTGATGTCGATGGCATTTTGCAAATACGCCCTTGACATATTTCCAATTAGCATGCTGAAGACCACTGCCCGATCAACAAGTGGAAAGGTCTCGATGACGCACCGCCCATCGCACCGAGCCATTTTTCTAACCCACCCGAACACGTTTCACTGGTTCACACGTCAAAAACCAGCACCCAGTGGAAAGGTCAAAAGCTGTTCTGGTGGCCGAAAGCCCATAGTAGGGCTATAGGCTCCACCGTGCACATTTACCGTGCCATTACGGCACATCGTGAATGCTTTTTTTTCCCCTTCTTTCCTGTTCTTTTTCACACATCATAATAATTATATTATGGTTGCTGTTACACTCTAATATCTTTCTTACATAAAGTGGTTTTCGGATCGGATCATAATTTTATGAGATATGGTAAAAATGTGCATGATATTAAAAACAAAGGAATAAATCTCGTAGAGAGAACAAAATTAACGACGTTCAAGCAACCACGACGAGAACAAAAGATTTGACATAGCCAATCGCAGATTCTTCAAGCACAACGTCAAAAGGGTGCAAGGGATTATTGCTCTCTCACTACATCTCAACCATTTTAGAAACTTTGTACCTTTGTCGTATATAAGAATCTAATGCTAAATAATAATAATCTAGCGTCTAATCGTGAATGCTTTTTCCCCTTCTTTTCTATTCTTTTTCTCGCATCATAACAGTTATTACATTATGGTTGCTGTGACACTCTGATATCTTTCTTATGCGAAGTGATATATTTCTTATGCGAAGTGATATGTTAAAGATAATTGTATATAGCGTACGTAGTCACGTGGATAAGCCCCTAGTTGCCGTAAAGATAAAGATGTACTAGTCCTTGTCATCGTGAGAAGGGCGGTGAATGTGGTCGTGTCAGCTAAGGTGCGAAGGATTGCAACAACCCACGCACGCTGTTTGGAAAGAAAACGCCACCAAATATTTGCCATATTTTGAGCGTGTATCGCCCATCAAATGTGAAGTACCTGAATGAAAATCAGCACCAATGCAGCAAAGCAGTACAGCCCTCGTGAACCCTCGTTACTTTGAGTTCAACTTACTACTCGTTAGCAGTATATACTATTTCCGTGCACCCACGGAATAGATACACTGCGTCGAAAACCAACCGATTGCCTAGCCTCTCCCCAAGAAACGCACAAGCCCCACCCGTTTGGAAAACACCACTTCCCCAGGGTCTACGCCGCAAAGTCGACGAAGCGCAAGCCAACCGGGACAAGGAAAACCACGGGCTGTGGCCGGCGCGTGGCGCTGACGCGGAGCCCCCGCCGCACGCTGTTTGTTTGGATGCGTACGCACCTACGTCCGCCCGCGTCGGTCGTTCCGACGTATTCAATTTCGCCTGTACTGTCTGTACCACACGGTTCACACCTGTTTCTGTTGGAATGGTATTTGTTGACCTGCCGTGAGTCATAACGAAGAACCCGGCTGTACGGTACGCAGTCCTTGAAACTAAAAGTTGGACAAATCATGCCCAGCTTTGGCAGTGGTTTCGATCAAACGGATAACCGGAATCCCAGCCCGGTGAGCTCATTTCTCCCCGTGCGTGACTTGCGCCTCCTGCTACCTAGAGGCTAGAGGGTGACCGTCGACCGAGCAGCGGTCGGCGGGAAGACGATGGTGGCTCTCGTCGCTGCGTGTCTAGCTCGGGAAGCTCGCCCCCGCGTGTCTAGCTCTCGGAAGCCCGTCGCCGGGTACGTATGGGAAGGCCACAAGCAGCGGAAGGGCTCACGCAAGACATCGCCTTTCTTAGGAAGGAGCAGCGGAGATAAAGCGAATCATCAGCTCCATCGAACACCAGCAGCGGCAGCGCTTTGGAATAGATGACCCATACGTTGGGCATCTCGCAGATCTGCGGGAGATAGATGGCAGAATATCCAACTGCCTTGATGAATACGATACGGTGGCACCGGCTTCTGAAGGTGACTACGTTCGCCGTGCGAAGACAATCCGAGTGCGCAACAAACTTGTCAAGGAGATCATAAAGATTAAGAGACTTATCGTGGAGGCTAGGGAAAGGTTGGCGACATGGGTTGCACTTGAAGCAGCGCTGCCCGTCCGCACCACCACACCGACTACGACGGCGGCCTGCTACGATGATCACGAGGCTCATCCTGTGGGCTTCGACGACTACGCAAAGGACCTCCTCCAGCTGCTACCCCCAGGAGTAGCGCAGAAGAGGGTGGTCGCCGTTACGGGACCGCCGGGCTCCGGGAAGACCAGGCTCGTTAAGATGGTGTACGTCGGTGTGCGCGAGCAATTCGAGTGCAGCGCTTGGGTGCGGGCGTCCGGGTTAGACGCGGAGGGGATTCTGAGGGACATACTCCGGCAAACCGGTGCACAAGTACAGGACGACGCTGCCGAGGCCCAATTCCTCAGGCAGCAACTCAGGCAACACCTGCAGGACAAAAGGTACGCACTCGCTCCTTTTTTTTTTTTAAGATAAAGGAAACACCCAGCCTCTTCACTCAAGGAGGAATACGCCAACGCTATAAACTTCCAAAGGATACAACGGAAAGAACAACCAGCTCTACCACGAACCAAACAGACATCAAAAGACAAATAACAAGTTCCAACAAAATACAATGGCAGACCCTAGGCCTCAATTCTAAGACACCTTCTCCAACCAAACTTGGCGAACAACTCCCAAACAATAGACTCTAGCAACTTGCAACCCCTCAATAGCATCTCTTTCTCTTCCTCTTTGACAATGGAGACCAGCTTCTGATCCAATACGCTCCTCAAGATTACCTGTGCAAATGAGTTAAAAGACCTTCTGTTGAAAATGAAATCATTCCTATATAACCAAATTGACCAACACATGGCAGCTGCACCTACTAAAATTTAGCACTTAAGCTTGGAGTTAACACCCTTAAGCCAAGAACCAAACAAAACAGATACATTGCGAGGAGAATGAATTCCATAAGAAATGAAAATGGTGTTCCAAATAGATCTCGCCAAATGGCAATCAAAAAACAAATGCTGAATTATTTCGTTAGAATTACAAAACAACATTTAATACATCCCTTCCAATCGTCTTTTAGCAAGATTGTCTTTTGTTAGAATTACTCCAGACTTCAAGAACCAAAGAAAGATTTTGATCTTCAAAGAGATTTTTAATTTCCAAATGATAGACTTCCTAGGAATAGAGTTATCCTGAATCAAGGCATTATACATGGAATAAACCGAGAAGTTACCCTTTTTGCAAAGATCCCAACAAAACTTGTCCCTACCACGAGTTAAAGATACATTAACAACTCTTGACACTAGTTCAAACCAAGTTGTCAAAACTGATCCTCCCAAAGATCTACGGAAAGAGACATTAAGCGGGACCGATTGTAAAACATCAGCTACTGAGACATCTTTCTTCCTCACTATATTATATAGATTAGGATACACCTCCATAAGGGGCTTAGTGCTAATCCAAACATCCTCCCAAAATCTAGCGCATTGACCATCCTTTATATAAAAGGAACCCATAGACATGAACTGCTCTTTAACTTTCATCAAACCTGACCAAAATTGAGAATCCCCAACCCTTTTGGTGATTTGAGCGATAGACTTACTATGCAAATATTTCCTTCTAAGTAAATCTTGCCATAGGCCATCCTCATTGAACAATTTAAATAACCATTTTCCCAAAAAGCACTTATTCTGCAAATCCAAATCTAAAATTCCCAATCCCCCCAGATATTTAGGTTTACTAAGCACCGACCATCTTGCTAATCGGTACTTCTTCTTTTGTTCATCACATTGCCAAAAAAATCTGGACCTGTAATAATCTAATTTTCTAATCACCCTTTTAGGAGCTTTAAAAAAAGATAACATAAACAAGGGTAAACTGGACAGAACTGAATTAATCAGAACCAATCTACCTCCAACTGAAAGAAGCTTCCCCTTCCAACTAGCTAATTTCTTTTGGAATCTCTCCTCCACAGAAATCCAATCTTTATTGCTAATTCTTTTGTGATGCATTGGAATACCTAAATATCTGAAAGGAAAAACCCCCTCTCTGTACCCAAAAAGCTGCACATATTCCTTCTTAAAAGTTTGAGCCTCACCCAAAAAGTTTGCACGTACTCGCTCCTATAAGGCAACTATCCTCCGTCTGTCTCTTTTCCCCTTCCTGTTATCTCGCATGAATTAATCCTTGGCTTCCTACAACCGACCTCATTCGATCCACACAACAGAGGGCACATCTTTAATTATGTTGAATCTTAACATTTTTACAGATTTTAGTGCATTGCAGAAATAATAGACATGAGCAAATAATATTTAATTACTGACAAGCAAAAAAAAAAAAGAACACTAACGGTTGTTAATAATTTATAGGAGAAAATAATAGATGCTCAACAATGTTGACACCAATGATTTGTTTTTATTTTGGATTCTCTAAAAGCTGGAATCCAAAAGTACATATGAAGTAGATTGTGGATTTTAGGACCTGTTTGGTAGAGCTTCAGATCAAAGCTTCATCTGAGATCTGAAACTTGTAAGTTAAAATAAAGTGAATTAAGTTTACATTTTTTGTGTAAAATATAAACTCACAGCTCCAGCTCCACAGATCTGGTGGAGCTAAGAATACCACGGATCTGATGGAGCAGGAGCTCTACCAAACACACCCTTAGTGTATATGGGTGGGCTGCATTGTGAGAATCGATTCCTAGAATTAGACCGTTTGATTTTTATTCTGTTTTTAGAGCCAAAATTCAAAATCAAAAGCAAAAACAACAGGGCCAAAAAGCATGCACCTATTAAACAAACGTTACTGGAGCACTAATTCATCTCAAAATGATGTTACTAGTACTATTGATTGCTTGTAGTCTCCAAACAGCCAGCTTAACTAATTCACCGTAGCACTGGGTCATACACAGCACAAACAGGAAACGTTGGGACATTAGTATTGGTAATGAGTGATGACTGCTTAAAACACATGTCGGGACCGAATTCACCAATTTGAACCCACCGTGTTTTACCGCACTAGTCCTGTGATCAAACGCTAGTGCACACAACTTAACATCGTAAGCATCACATCATACACAATGATAAGAATAACAAGACTTTATTTATTTAATATAACTAGTGTATGATCTTATGACCACTTACATTATTCAGCCTTACAAGGCCATAGTATGAACAATGAGACAAATGCAATGAAAAGTAGTAGAAAACGAGATGTCCCATCAAGACACCACAGCAGCTGACGAGGCTTGGCCTAGTGACTCGTGTCCACCTGAACGTCTTCCTTTGATATGGCGATGAATCCTTCACTGTTGTTGGTTGTTAAGCAAGGGTGAGTACACCAACACGTACTCAACAAGTTGTGCACAGAATGCAATTCTATCATAGCTATATGCAGGCTTATTCCAAAGGTATGGCTGAGGTTTACTTGCAACTAAGCAGCATTTGTAAACATGTACAATACATAGATTGAAAAGACAGTAAAACAAATAGTAACAGGTAAATAGATTCAATTGTTTCTCAAATCAACCCAAGTTTCTTCCTAAATCAGGTTCCATTATCCACATGGCATCCTGCCATCCCCAACAGTTATCAAATTTTAATTAACTACCCCTTGACTGTAATTCCCGAGCATTGCTCACCGTGAGCACGGCTATCCTAATAGTTTGTACACTCGCAGAGGTTATGCACTTTACCCACATGATACAACCACACACCACACAAAGAATGATCATAACAAAGCCTTTACAATGCATCCTCTTAACCCAGGCTACCCACCGAGGTTTCAACATCAAGGGTTACACCACCACAACAGGCCCCTCTTGCGCCATGTGAGTCACCCCAAGCATGGATGGTTACCACCACCCGGTCTCACACCACCACGATAGCACTCAAGCTAAGCATTTGTAAATTAGTCACTAGGTCGCCCCATAATGTATATGTGGTTGCAAGATTGACTCAGTCAAAGGCTCGCAAGGTTAAGTCCTTAGGATTGATTAAAGCAAGACTTACACATACCCTCTTGCCCATCGGGCCCACCCCGCACACTTGCCCTCGCCACTTGCTTCAATCTATGTGATTACCAAACCCAGCTTGATTACCAAGCATCACATGCTACACAATTCAACCTCGTTGCGTGACCTCCTCGCCACCACAACTCAATCTCTTTGTGTGACCACACATGACACACAAATTAACATCATTGTTCCATATTCCATTAGTCAAGATTAATAATCAACAATTCATGAACATGTGATGACGTAGCATGGCTAAGCAATTCTATTCCGTTCTAACCATCCATGTTGATTTCATTATTAACCAACTATAGTAACCAACTTAAGGTGACAAGTGAAGCATGTCATACAAATAACAAGGTAGGGTATAACTCAATGGGTATGTTAACTAATCCCAAATTTATGTGGAAAACATTTATACACATAAAATAACATGCAATAAATGTAAAAGCAAAATAGCAATTTTTCCTAACATGGGTTCAACATGATCAAAGCACAACTTGCCTTGCTTAAGCTCCTGGTATTGCTCCGAAGATTGATCTTGAATCGTTAGTTCCTCCTTCGAAACCTCGCTCAACTCAACGTCTACGCGAATCGAGAAGAAATAGCAAATAAACACCAAAACCAAGAACAAATAAACTCAAAAAATTCAAATAAAGGCTACCATTGGAAAGATCTCATTTTTACAATTTTTAGGAATTTGAATCACCTCAATCGGAGTTCATATGCAAAAGTTATAACATTTAGAAGTTTGAAATTCTTGAAAAATCCTTAAATTCATAAATTCCGATTTACCCGAATTATTTTTATAAAAGAAATTCCGAATTTTCCCACCCGGAACGTACGGACGCTACGTGGCAAAATATGGACCCTCGGATCCTAATCTAACGGCTGAGGCTTACCCTTGCACTTTATTGTGCACAATGTCGACGCGGCTTGTTCCCGATCGTCCGTGAGCGATCCAACGGCTAATATCTCTCCCGAGCGACGATGGCTGGCGGCGGCGAGATCTTCCCGGCGCTGAGAACGATGACCTTGGCGACGGCGTTCTGGCGCTCCCCGGCGAAGAAGAGACAGCGGCTCGGATGCGGCGTGACTCGGCGAAGTTCGAGTCAAGGCCAAATCGGCGGAAGAGATACCGACGGCGATTTAAACCGCGACGCAAACTCTTCGACGATCCTCTCGGACTCCGGCGAGCTCCCGTGATGGCCTCGATGTCTCTCTGGCGACGCAAGAACAGGAAAGGAAGCAGCTGCTCGAGATGAGTCTCGAAGGGGTCCGGCTCCTTATATACCCGCCGAAGCGCCAAACCGAGGAAAGTCCGGCGGCGGTGTCAGATCCGAGACGCATGGCGGCAATAATCCCGCTCGGACACGACGATCGACAACCGTCCGATTTCCATCCGACGTCAGACGCTAAACCCTACCGATCTGCACAGTAGATGGGCCTGTTACTGTTCACGGTGATTTTTCCGGTTTTTCCAATTAAATCAATTCCGAAATTCACTTGGTTTATTTTAAATAGTAAAAATACTCTAAAATTCCAAGAAAATTCTCAAAAATACTTTGAGACATTCTGAACTTAAATAAAATATTTTTGCAAAACTTTATTTTAAATATTCCTTTTATAATTATTTCTTAACAAAAGGCCATATATAATAATTCAAAATAAGTCAAATAAATCTCAGAAAATCCAATAAATTCCAGAAAATTCACAAAAATCATAAATTGCAACAAAATAATATTTAATCATTAAAAATTCAAAAATTGGGATGTTACAACACAACAGCAAAATGCCAAATAAGAGGTGTGCAAAACCATGTTTCCCAAGCTGGAAAGTTACAGGAATGGATGAGTTATGCTAATAAATTGCAGCAAAGAACCGACAAATTTGAAGAAAACATCAGCCAAAAAAAAAAAAAAGGTCACTGAGAAGACTTGAACTCAAAGTCCTCCAATTCACAGGAACGGAGCACAAACCAACTGAGCCACAAGCTCTTTGTGTTGAAATAATTCTCTGCGTCTGTTCTTGTTTCTTCAAATGAGTACAATCCTCTGCTTATATAGCAGATTCTTCTTCAGACTCATACACATATTCGGACTTCAAGTTTGTCACGTATGTTTGCTGCAATTGGACACGGCTTCACTTGCCTTGCATGCCTACAGACTCAGCAGATTTGTTGGACTCAGCTTCAACTTGCCTCATGTGGCAAGGCTGGAGACCAACTTGAATACGTCTGGGACTCTACTCCGTTACAAGTTAACACATTAACTAACCATCTATAGTTGTAATTGTGTTGTATCCAACCTCCTGCTACCATCTTCCTGGCTAGTGCGCTATAGGCTGACCGGCCTGCTGAGGTTTTTTCCCCTTCCGATACACATAATTAGAATTTAGATCCAACAAAGTTATGAAATGTAACACTCTTTCTAACAGTTTTCTAGACACAGACAATCAGGCATTTCCAGGAGGATAACAATGCATATATCCGTAGACTTGTGCTTTTCAGAGTGTGCACATTATGCTGACAATACTTTTCTTTTTTCAAGCAATGATTTCTATGAGCAGTATACAGATATGTTAGATATAATATGAAAATAGGTCATAAACACATAAATTTTACCAAAAACACTGTTAGTGCTAGAAAAAGCCAATAATATTAGTCCCCCTGGTCACAAATAGTTGTCGTTTCGGACATAGGTGCACTCAAACTTTCGAAACTTTGACTGCCAATGTCTTTTTAAATATTTAAATTGATGTGTAGATTTGTCTCGAAAAGTACTTTCGTAATATTATAATTTTATAGGTTTTTTATAAATATATTCTAATAGAAATTAGTGGACAAAGCTGTGCTTTGGACATAGTTGTCAAGGCGACAAAGCGAGGCGAGGCGCCAGCCTACCGCCTGGACGCCTAGGCAAGGATTAGGCAAAGGTTAGCAATATCAGTATATCTCCAACACATATATAATGTATATACCTTTTATGGATGCAAATAAATAGCATAACAACTTAACAAGATATCAATTAAGCAGGGAAGCATATATGTTAGCTGTAAGCATATCCGCATCGCAAGGGTAATCTGGAAATCGATTTTGAAATGTGGTGTTCTGCCAATCAATTTTCAACGGTTCCAGGGTAAGGTGTTCTACTACCTAATCGGAGAAGGGACCATGCAAAATTTTTTTATCAAGAATCACATCGTTCGCCAAAATATACACGATCTTTTTCTCCAGTACACCTTGTCTTCACTTTATTCCTTGTAGGATGAGTAGTTGAAGGTGGACAAAATGTATGTAATACAAAGTAGTGCAGATCATACTAGTTCAATGGTGGATGGGGCATTCTGCTAGTTATACATGTAATATTAGGACTTAAACTTCTTTAACTTAGCAACTGAAGTATCATGTGAACTTTGTCCTTTGAATTTTAATCACAAATAAATTTAATAATCATTTATATAGGCCCGTTGTGAAGCACATTACTCAGTCTAGTATAAGTGAGATCTCAATGAATTTTATTCTTTTCTTTAGAATAATTATTTTTTCTTCCTGCTTTGTCTATGATAGGCTTTAGCTAATCATCTTGAATGACCAACATTTTTTTGATCAGGTACATAGGCTTTAGCTAATCATCTTGAATGGCAAACATTTTTTTGATCAGGTACATTGTTGTAATTGATGAAATGCAGAATAACAATTGGCAAGTTATACAAGCTGCCCTTCCTGATAATAACACAAACAGCAGAGTTGTCATGATTGTGGGTAACCAAGGAATAATACGCAAGCCTTGTCATGTTTATAATGTTCAACCACTTGAAAGGCAACATTCTAAAAATTTGCTTCTCCAAAGGGCCTTTGGAGAGGATGGATGTCCTTATTTGGGGGAAGGTTTGGACAAGATCTTAGAAGAATGCTGTGATCTGCCTCTAGCCATACTCAGCATGGCGGACTATCTGAGAACCCGTTCAGATTTGAACGAAACAACATGTGAATCCATCTGCAGAAACTTCGGCCACATTTTATTTACTAAAGATGCCTTCTCCAGAATGAAAGAAGTGCTTAGCCGCACATGTGACAGTCAACCTTATCTTGCCGATGGCTGCCTCATGTCTCTTGGTGAATGCTCAAAGGACCAAGTGCTGGAGAGGGAAGCTCTAACCAGGAGGTGGGTAGATGGAAAGGTAGTGACACGGTGTACTGGAGATAATCGACCCTATGAGGAGATCGTAGACCAGCAATTCGATATTTTGGTGGACCGTAACATCATCCAGCCAATAGACACAGGAAACGATGGGAAGGTGAACACTTGTCGTGTTCAACCTATGATGCTTGTGTACATCAGACTGATGGCAGCTCGTGGAACTGCACTACTTTCATCCACAAGAACCACAATGGTCATGAGCGTCTACCAAAATCAGGGGACATCCGTCGACTATCTTATCACAGCAGCATTGCTGATGGTCCTAGCAGGATGGGAATTGATTTCGATTTATCTCAAGTCCAGTCAGCAACAATTTCCGGGCATGCAGGTAATTAATGTGCTTTTGAACTTGATCTCTATGGTTCATGCTACATACTGATAATTTGTCATTCATAACCATGAATAACCACATGCAGATAATGTTCTTTTGGCCTTGAGTGAATCTGAAACTCTGCAAGACCTGAACCTGGAGAACTGCATTGACTTGAAGAACAACAGCCTCAATTTCCGGAAGTTAAGACGGCTGCGCAACATCAGAGTGAACGGCACGGGTGTCACTAAGCTCCCGAAGGAAACCGAGAAACTACACCGTTTGGAGACACTAGACATAAGGGCACAAACGTGGACACGCTGCCTATAAAAGTCACCCAGCTTCCCGACATAACTGCCCTTGTTGGTCGCTTTGGAGTTCCATGTAAGAGTGGTAAGAGAGAGTTCCGTAAGCTGCGGAGCAGTACAAGAAAAGTAAACTGCAAACGATTTCAGGATTATATGTTGATGGGAGCATAGCATTTCTGGCATGTCTCCTCACATGTGGAATTTGAACAAGCTGAAACTGTGCTGTCGACCCAATGCCAAGGATGGTGACTTCAAACCGGAGATTCTAGCCTCCTCCATAGAAGACTGTGCTGGAATTAGTTATCTATCGATTGATTTCGGTAATGTTTACCCTTTGGATTTCCTGCAAGATCTAGACTGTGGATCATTCTGTTTGCTTATCTCCTCGAGCTTGGGGCCATTTAAGCAAATTCCCAGCTTCATTCCATATCTGGATAAGCTTAATCATTTGTGCCTCTCAGAGACCGGCCTTGGTTTGGATGCTTTATCAAACGTGGCTAAGATGCCGGCCTTGTCTCGTCTGAAGCTGGTTGAGATAAACCCTGACTTGCCCATGGAAGGAGAATTTGTCATTCAAAGTGGCCAGTTCCCAGGACTCCAACACCTTTCTATAGCTGCTCCACGGTTGCCCAAGATCGTCATCAGAATTGGGGCTCTTCGAGGGCTTCAGACACTCGAGTTGTTCTGTACAGAGTCGGATGGCACCTCTGGCTTGCAACACCTGACCCGTCTGGAGGAGTTCGTCATTGATGCTAATGCTTGTGAAGACACATCAACAATTTTGTCGAAGGAAGCAAACATGCATCCCATGAAGCCCAGGGTCATAAAGAAATTGATAACACCCTTATCTCCAAGTACAGACGTACATACGGTAAGTGTGACTTTTTTTAAATCTTTACTCCTTGTTGTTGACTCTGCTTTTGCCTGCTCTCCAATATCTTCCTTTTTGAAACTTGTGCTGGCAATTGTTTGTGCCTTAAAATTAGGGGTGTTTGGCACAGCTCCAACTTCATCAATATCTGTGGAGTTGGTGGAGTAGGGCATTCCTAACTCCGAAATTTATAGAGCGAAGGTGTGTGGCACATTAAGAGTGTTTAGGTGGGTCATCTTGTTTATATTTTAGACTAGAAATATAAACTTAATTCACTTTATCTAGCACATCGAACTTTCCAATCCCGCTTGTTTGATCCCCTAAACCGATTTTGTAGGGTGGTTTTGACAGCGTGGCACGATGACTTGGATGTTTTGCCACATGGATAGAGAAGTTGGTTGAGTTAGTCCAAATAACCCCCTGAGAAGTGGACACAACGCTGTTGTTGGTGGCAAGATCCGTTGTTATGGCACCAAAAATTGTGTGTGGGCAAAGTTTAGCGTGCCTGCACATCAAGAAGGCATGCCTCCACGCTGCTGTTGTTGTACATATGTTTGTTTTTGGATAATATCCAAGTGACATGGATTGTTGTGCAAGACAGATGAAGATTAAAGTATGTGCATAGATTGGTATTTGTCAGTTGAATTATGTGATGAAATTATGCACTTTTTTTAATGTCATTCTCCGATTGAGAAGGAAAACATCATAAATCTGCAAACTTAGCATTCATTTATCCCCATTCGTAGACATAGTTATCACCAACCATCGCGCGCACACATGTTTAGGTTCCAGTTTCCTATCTTGATGGCAGCAAAAAACCACATCTACAATTCCATCAAGTATATGAACAAAATAGAGCCATGCCCAAGTTACATATTCTTAACTTCATGGCTTGGCAGTAGTCTTTAGTTTGCTATTGCTCTCCTTGAGCTTCCCTTTCCTCGAGACCTTCTAGTTTTTGGCCTTAGCAGTAGTCTTGATCAGCCTTTGACTTGGCATTCCAGGTTTTGACAAAAAAATTTCAGGTTAGTATGATACATTTGAACATAAGTTACGGCAATGGAAGTGAATATCATATTTTACACTTAACATTCAAGGTAGTACTTCCTGTCCTCTCAGAAAATATGACTCCAAAACCCCTGCAGTTACTGCCACCTTGCTTTGTAGCTCTAGCTACTTCTTGGGAGTTTGGTACCTACAGTATGGACCCAATGTTACAACAGGAAACTAGTTACTGGTTGTGAGGTCGTAAAGGCAGATAACTGCTGCTGTGATGTGCTCTCAGGTTGCTTTCTCTTTCTACTGTAAGCATTCTTCTTCCTACCAGCCTCTGGGTTCAGTGGACAATTCGTACTGTTGTGCTTAGTCTTGTTGCAAAGCCCACACTCGATTATTGTGCCAACTCTTGACATTTTTGTTGCTTTATATTTCTCACAAGGTTCCCTTCTCCTCTCTTTTCTTGGCCTTTCAGGCGTTCTCAGATATTCCCGTGGCGCCGGCTCTCCTTCCACAGGCTCCAAGCAATGCTCATATGTTTTCTTCTACTCTTCAATTGAATAGCAGCTGGCAATAAAACCATCAATAGATTGTTGTGATTTGAAAATAGCACTTTAAGCATGACAGTAAGGTAACCCAGAAAGCTACCAATATATGCATGAACATGTCCTCTGTTGTAGGTTTACTGTGTACATCCTCTTCTCCTTCTCTTCAAATCCATCCTTCCTATGCCATATTGCCCGACATTGCCCTAACCTCTTAGTATTCAACTTGAGTTTTTTGAATATGTTAGGGCAGATATTTCCTTGCCACCTATCAGCTTTGGATCTATTTTCTTGGATTCTTATCATCACTTTACACCTAATGGCCTCTAGCATTGAGATGACATGAAAGAATCTAGATTCAATAATAGAGTTGTTGAAAGACCCTAACATGTTATTATTGACAAAGTCACAATTTGACGCTGACTTAAACCATGCTCTACTCCCGTGTGTTGGTTCAGTTTTCATCATATCCTTTGCTCCATCAACTGTCTTCTGTGCCAGCGTGACTCTATAGGAGTTGAAGTCCTCCCTATTAGAACCCTCGGCACATCTCCAGAACCTCTTTTTTTTTTGCAATTTCTAATCTCCGTAATTCTTCCTCCAGTTGGTATAAATATGTCAAGCACATTGTAACATCCCAATTTTTGTGTATTTGAATTTCTTTTGAGTATTTTGGTTTTAAAAAATTTCCACTATTTTATTGCTAATAAAAGCTTAAATGGGAATTTTTTACTTCAGAAAGGATTTAATATGATCAATGTTTAAGTTAAAAATTGTTAAAATTATTTTATTTGAGTTATATATACTCTAAAGTATTTTGAAGATTTTTTTGATTTTTCTAAGTTTATTTGCTATTTATTTGAAGCTCATTTGTGTTTCTATAATTTCTAAAACGGTGAAATGGTACAAAATCTCTAGAAATTTTTGGGCCGAAACGCTAGCGTCGTCTGCCCCAAGTGTCTGCCCTGTGTCTGCCTTCATCCAACAATCGCAAACCCTAGATCGGTTTTCCTATTTGTGCTGTCATTTAGTCGAAATCGCAAACCCTAGATTGTTTTCCAAAAAAATTAAATTGGAAAAAAAACCATCTGAGCCCACTTGTTAGAGAATATTTCAGAAATATTCTAGTTTTCTCTTTTTTTTATTTTTTTTCCGCCATACAAATTCCGATTGAGTCTATTCAAGTTTCTAAATTCATAGAAATTCAAGCTCTACCTGTAGGAATATTTCTTTTATATTTATTTAGGTTTTTGCTGTTCATTTTGCTTAAACATTAAAGTGCTAGGAGCATTTCAAGGTGAAGAGTTGATGCAAGACCAAGATCAATAGTTGTACCAAGACAAGTTGTGTTTAGATTATGTTGAATCCAATTTTACAAATATTATTTTATTTTAATCTACTGCATGTTATTTCAAGTTATACATGTTTTTAAATAATTTGGAAATTAGTTATTCAACCCGGGTGCTAAATGATTTAGATTGAGGCAAGTGGCAAGAGGCTGTGTGGCATAATAGTGGGTCTATGCGACATTTGGGTTAGAGATTCTATGTGAATTGATTGATATGGTTTCTGAGATTTATCTGAAAGTCTTACCTCGGTCAATTAAAGATTTTACCCTATAAACCATTGAACTGGGCTAATCATACAATCATATGTCTGTTATGGGCTATACTTAGCTTAGTAAGTTACCGAGTCTTGAGGTATGATATCTCAGGTGGAAACTAAGCTGTGTGCGTGGTTGGGAAAGGTGTGTGTTGCAGTGGCTCCACATCTTGAACAATGGTTGTTCCTAGTCCAATGATGAGTTTCTTTTATTCTTCTGCTATGTGTGAGGGAGGGATAGTGAGACCAAACTTATCAGGAGTATGTATGTTTGGATAGAGTGTTCGAAAGGTTCGTTATGGTCTTCTTAGTCTCACATCGATGGGTACATGTTATTGCATGACATTATAAGGTTGATCATATCGTGATGGTAAAGTGTATAACCTCTGCAGAGTGTCAACCTATTCAAATAGCCGTGTCCTTGATTATGGACAATGCTTGAAAATTTCAATCAAGTGTTAGATTTTATAAAACTAAACTTGGGAAAAAGAAGCTGTATGCCAATGAAAGTAATAGAATTTAGTTTAGATTGTGTGCTAGTTTACTTTGAGAAATATCTGAGAAATTTATTATTACCGTTATTTGTTTACTGCTATTTAATCTAATTATCGTATTCAACTACAAATGGCTTTACTATAAAAGAGCCATAATAGCCATTCTCTTGGAATAAACTTTGTATATAGTTATATTAGAATTGTATTTGTGTACAACCTGTTGAGTACTTTATGTATTCATCCTTACCACAACAAATTTATTAGTTGAAGAGGAGTCTACACCTACTTTAGAGGAGTTTCAAAAGAGGCGAGTTGTTAGGATTCGAACCTTGTCAGTTGCCTATGGCATGTTGATGTGTTACCTATTGAAGTTTTTCCATTCTGTTGTTGTTTTTCTTAGAGTTAAAGCCTTGTGAGGCCTAATAAGTGTAAAATTGACATTAAGGTTAGTCAACTATCTTTTATTCAATAATATAGTCTTTTATTATGTTTTCACGGTGTATGATTGCGATATTACATCTATGTTGTCGTTGTGTGCACTATCGCGATTCTAGACTAGTGCAGTATGCACAGATGGTCTGGATTTACATATTCATATCTCGACACACATCCTTAGCTCTGCCCGTGGAACAAGTGTATTAATAGCATCGATCAAACCCTACATGCAAATAAAAATAAGTTAGCCAGGTTACAAAGCAGTTTGGCATGAAAGAATAAATTATTACATTTTGTTGATGGGAAGTGAAAACCCACCCTTCACCATCATTGATAATGCCCAAATCCTTTATCAACAACCCCATGAAACATTCCCAAGAACTTATTCTCTCTCTCAACAATTGCCCAGGCTATCGGATACATCTAATTATTCCCATCTCTACCCAAGGCACAAAGCAACTCACCATTTGAAGCTCCCTTGAGGAAACAACCATCAAGGCCAACCACTGTCCTACATCCAGCTGGTAACCCCCTCTTTGCTAGCATTAAAGAACACATAAAACCTCTGAAAAACATGCTTGATCATAACCTCTGGATCCAAGGATTTCTACACTGCATGGTGTCTCCCAGGATAATGCAAGCTTATGATCTTAACTGTGCAAACGGCGCGAGAATCAAGCACAGTCCGTTGTATCAGTACCTTGGGATGCTAATGTTGTTAGTTCCCCAGTGACACTAAGAACATTACGTTCTTTCGGAGAAGAAAGAAACAAGAATCCTTGCCCACAGGATCGCATACCAGTATGAAGAATTCCTATTTTCTCGCTTCGAGGGAAGTTCCTATCTGATACGTGCTCATGTTAGTAGTACATTAGAATATTGCACGGTGGTACATGTGAAGGATCGAGATGGCGAACAGAAGGGGGGTGAATAGTCGCAAACAAAATTTTCCCCACAAACTACTCCAACTAAGACCTCAAAAAGATCGCGCAAAACAAATCGCGAAACACTCGAACAACTTAACAACTATGTGTACCCCTAACTTGCATGAATGAGAACCATGGAATATGTGGGGATTTTTTAGTCACAATCTTGGTTGTCAAGTATCCAAAATAAAAGGAATCAATTTAACTCTTGCTTTTAGAAAGGAGATTGAGCCAAATCACAAAAGTCACTTTCAGAAAAGCAAAAGCAGAATTTCTAGAAACTGTCCTCACTTCGAGCAAGAGGTTGGTGGACTTCTGGTGCTCAAGAAATTTTAAAAAATTTTCTCCCTATGAGCAAATGAGTCATGAAGCACTCTACCAAAGCTCCCCTCAAAAATATATGTAGAAAAATCAGCAAAAATCAAAGAACACAGACAGTCAGGAACTTTAAGCAGAAAGTTTAGGGCTTGGTTTTCACCTCATGGCACCCAAACGGTGCGACTAGTGGACTCCAAAATTGTTTCATAGATGGATATGAGAGTCCTGCACCTCCTCAAATAAGAATCACTCAAAATATATTTTTTATAGATTTTTCTAAAAATCAAATACTAACTGCTGCGCGAAGAACAAGTTCTGGACAGAGTTACAACTTGATAGAAAATATGATCTCTACTCTATCCTAGAGTGCAAAAGAGACATAAAACCATATGAACACACTCAAGACATCCAATATCAGCAGCATTTAGAAGGAGGGGAGGCAAATCCAAATTGCAAGAAAATAAATTGCGAGAAAGTAAATTACAGGAATTTAAATGCTGAATTTAAGACATAAAGTAAGTGCATAATTTAAATTCAAGCATGAAAGAAAAAGATTTGCATTTCTAGAAAGAGGAGGTTTACAAAGCCTCACAATAAGGTGGGCAAGGCTCAAAGGAGCACAAAAACCTCTATAACCTTCAAGGGGGGGAGGCTACCCCTTCACCCCTATTTATACTACTTGTGGGCCACCTACCACCCTTGGATGAGTCCCTCAACCCTAAAACACTCATCTAAGGGCTAGAATTAACCCACTCGCACAGCCATGCAAGGGCTGACCCAAAACCTACACACATACCGTGTTTTCTTGCATGGTTTTCAAAGCATACTATCTAGACCCGCTAACCTATCAACTAGACCGCAATCCGACGGTCTTCCTTAATCCACGCGGCATCTAGTTAGCATCTCCTCCTTTCCTTGTCTTCTTGGCTTGCCCAGACTCCGTCTCCGATTATCTTCCAGCGATTTTCCCGACCGTCTGGATCTCCGACGCTCCTCACCTAGTCCCAGTCATCCTCAGCCTCACCATGATCTAGCATCGTCGCCCTGCAACCATAAAAGACACAGAAAAACCTTTCACATAGCAATGCCCACAAATATATTCAGTGATTATCCTAAAATCATTAATCATAATTTCGCTCAAAGGTCCGGTGCTACCGACCCAGGCTGGTAGCACTAGGAAAAGCAACCAACACTCAAATTGCTTCAAATCGTAATCCAATTCAAATCAAACTCAATTTCAAATCAAACCAAGTTTCAAATAAAACTAAGCTCAAATCTCGTCAATTACTCATCACACACAAGGATAGACCTCCACATGGTTGTGGAGTATATAGACTCCGGGTATCTGCAAGGCAGGCCTGCGAGGCCCAACTGGATAAGGCCGGGCCAGGCCAACTGCACAGAAACGGAGGTTACCAGGATTGCGCCAGGCGTGCGAAATAAGGAAACCCTGAAGATAGTAGCCGATCCTGATTAGGTAGGATACAATTGTAATCTAGGCCATTATCGAACGGATATGCGCAGAGATATAATCTCCACTTTGTATCCAACCAAGACTCACTTATGTAACCCGCCCCTTTCTACTATATAAAGGGGGGAGGGCAACATCATCATCAGATCACAAGCAATAGGCTAGACACACATATAATTCCAGAGCACAGTACTAGGGTATTATCTCCACCGCGAGAACCCAAACCTGTATAATTCTTGCATTTTGTCCTACCATCGAGTTTAGATCTAACGCCTAGCCCCGTTTTCATTATTGCCGACAACAAACGTCGACAGTTGGCGTGCCAGGTTGGGGCTGCGTTAAGATCAATCTCATCAAGCTCGATGACAGTCCTTAGCGAAGTCTTTGCCACCTTCGCTCTCGCCCAGGTGTTCCGTTTCGGAAGCCTAGACTTCATCGCCGACAATCTTGGCAAGCTTATCCTTTCGGATTTGGACAAGATCCAATCTGGAAGTGATTCCATTGTTCTCCCGGCCGAGCAACCACTCGGATCAAAAAAGGTTGTGGCCATCTGTCCCCAAACAGTAAGCCAGGAGTTTGTTCCCCGATCTAGACGAGGTCCGGAGTCTCAAGTGGTGAGAAGCTTCAGCAAACCACTCGGATCAAAAGGTTAGCCCAATCTGTCTTATTCTGACTCAGAGAGCAGGGCAAGAGGCTTTAAAAGCTTGCGCAGCGTCTTCGTGATCGAAGACCCACGGACTGAGTCCCAGCAACAGAAAGATGTCGTGGATGCCGCAGAAGCAGAACGCCTACGTCGTGAAGCGCAGGAGGCACGTGCGAAGTCCCTCCAAACCAAAGGGCGCAATGTTAATGAGGACATCTTACAAACAAGGATGGGGAATCAATCGATTTTTCATACCCCTCAACAAAATATCGTCGTCTCAAAGACACTGCTCGATACCCTGGGACCAATGCTCGGTCCTGATAGTCCTGCTGCCCCGATCGTGGCCCAAGTCAAGGCCATGGTGACGGTGGTGGCGATCCAGCAACATCAAGAAGAACTAGGGGAGAAAGAATACTCTCGTGCCCGCGCAATCACTCAGACTGTAAGCAACAATACTGCCTGCAGTCGGACCATGTGCGGTCGACTTGAACTTCGTCGGAGCATCAGCTGTGACCTTCGCTTGGATCTGGACGCCAGGCAACAAGAGCGTGAAGATGACGAGCGCCGCTGGCGCAAAGACGACTACGAGCATTTCGGCATCAATCATGATGGCCAAGATGACCGCAGAAACCCACACCGACGCGACAGGGGCGAGGACGAGGATCGCCAAGTCAGATCTCCACCTCAACACTCCCCACGTCGACGCAGCGACGGACCTATTAATGGCATCCGTGCTTTCACTCCCTGGCTTCCCCGAGTGGTTTGGCTTGAAGGTTTCAATCCCAAAAGCATCACCAAATTTGATGGAGAAAGGGATCCAGAAGCTTGACTGTAGGTTTATTCCCTTAAAAATCAAGGCAACCGGGGGTGACCACAACGTAATGGAAAATTATCTGCCAGTCACGCTTACCCATTCGGCTCAAGCTTGGCTCACAGGACTTCTAGCGAACTCTATAGATTCCTGGGGAGATCTTTGTGAGCAGTTCATTACTAACTTCCAAGGCACCTATGAGAGGCCCGGGACCCAATGGGACCTTTACCAACTCCATCAGAGGAAAGACGAGACTCTTCGGGGCTTCATCCAGCGTTTCATGCAAAAGAAAAACACGATTCGAGACATCTCAGAAGCCGCTGTCATCGCAGCTTTTCAGAAGGGCGTCAGCGATCCCGACTTGATCAAGAAGATGTCCTGATAGCCGCCGACTACGGTAAGAGAGATATTTGAATTGGCGGATCGTTATGCAACAGCCTCAGATGCCTTAGCCGAGCGTCAAGATGATCGCCCACACCAAAAGGATAAGAAGGACCACGCCGAGTCCTCCAAGCAGCGGGATAGGAAGCGAAAGCCCGAAGAACTAGTTGCTGTGGTCGAGCGTGGCCGACGTCGTGCGCCACAGACGGACGACTATGGCACGGTAATGGATGCAACTTGCCCTTTCCATCCTAAGGGTAAGCATGCTGCGAAGGATTGCTTCACTCTGAGAAGGTTCGTGAAGGAGAGCAACAAGCGACCGGGTCCAGACAAGGGTGAAGCAAAGAAAAAGAAAGATCCCCCTGAAGATGACGAGGGTGACTACCAGAAGACGAAGCGTGAGCTCAATTATATATTCGGGGGCTCGGCTGCTTATGAGTCCAAGCGAAAGCAAAAGCTTACCGCTCGGGACATCAATGCGGTTATGCCGGCAACTCCCCAATATCTCAGATGGTCCGAGGTCCCGATTGCCTTCAATTGCTCGGATCATCCAGATCACATTCCATATCCAGGTAGATATCTTCTTGTTTTGGATCCGGTGGTTCGCAGCGTTAAACAAAAGAGGGTGCTGGTTGACGGAGGGAGCGGACTCAACGTCCTCTTCTCCAAAACTTTTGACGACATGAAGATTCCCCGCTTGGAGCTAAAGCGGGGCTCATCGCCGTTTCATGGGGTGATCCTCGGGATCTCTTCAGTTCCACTCGGGCAGATCACCTTGTTGGTCACGTTTGGGACCAAAGAAAATTACCGGATGAAATATCTTAACTTTGAGGTGGCTGATTTTGAGACGGCGTACCATGCCATCTTAGGAAGGCCAGGCCTAGCCAAATTCATGGCTGTGCCCCATTATACCTACCTCGTACTGAAGATGCCAGGGCCGAGGGGAGTTATCTCGATCTGCGGCGATGTCAAACAATATTTTGCGTGTGATAGGGAGAGTTTTGAGATGGCTGAAATACAAGAAGTGGCAGCCGACAGGGAGAAGATCCAACTAGCGGCAGCACACCAGCAAGATGAGGGAGAAGTCCCTACCAAGAAGCAAATCAAGACAAGCATGAAGCCCGACGAAGGGACTAAGAAGGTAATCCTCGATCCGTCCAACTCGACTCAGACAGCTCTGATCGGGACAGGGCTCAATCACAAAGAGGAAGACGCGCTCGTCACCTTTCTTCGGGCAAACTGGGACATTTTTGCGTGGAAACCTTTCGACATGCCCGGTGTCCCTAGGGAGGTGATCGAGCACTCTCTCAATGTTGTCGAGAAGGCGAAGGCTATCAAGCAACGGCTCCGACGATTTGCTCAAGATCGCCGAGAGGCCATCAGGGAAGAAATCACTAAGCTTTTAGCCGCAGGCTTTATTAAAGAAGTGTATCATCCCGACTGGTTAGCGAACACAGTTCTTGTTCGCAAAAAGAATAAAATCTGGCGCATGTGTGTTGACTATACCTATCTTAACAAGGCATGCTCGAAAGATCCATTTGGGTTGCCTCGTATCGACCAGGTGGTAGATTCGACTACAGGGTGTGAGCTCTTGAGTTTTTTGGATGCCTACTCAGGGTATCATCAGATCAGGCTAAAAGAAGAAGACTGCATCAAGACTTCGTTCATCACTCCATTTGGAGCATTTTGCTACATCACAATGCTGTTCAGTTTGAAAAACGCTGGCGCAACCTATCAGCGTGCAATTCAGCGGTGTTTTCACACTCAAATCGAACGCAACGTAGAAGCATATATAGATGATGTTATCGTCAAATCTCGTGCAAAGGAGGACCTCATATCCGATTTGGTCGGGACGTTTGAAAGCCTAAGGGCCTACAAAATGAAGCTCAACCCCGAGAAGTGTGTCTTTGGAGTTTCCTCAGGAAAACTATTTGGATTCATAGTGTCACAGCGGGGCATCGAAGTAAATCTAGAAAAAATCACAAGGCAATTTCCAATGGACTTCTGAGGCGCAACAAGCTTTTGAGGATCTCAAGGCATTCTTGTCCTCACCACTGTACTGGTCTCACCAATGCCCGAAGAACCCCTTCTGCTTTACATTGCTGCAACGACTCACGTAGTCAGCGCAGCAATCGTTGTAGAGCGGGAGGAAGCAGGGCACCTCCAGAGGGTTCAGCGCCCGGTTTACTTCATCAGCGAGGTATTAGGTGAATCCAAAGCACAGTATCCTCAGGTACAGAAACTGCTATATACCGTGCTACTTACATCTCGCAAACTCAAACACTACTTTCAAGAGCATTCAATTTCGGTGGTTACCCCTTTTCCGATTGGGGATATACTCCACAATTGGGAGGCCATGGGGAGAATCACAAAGTGGGTAGCTTTTGAAATCTCCTTCAAACCACGAACTGTCGTAAAGTCTCAAGTACTCGCCGACTTCACCGCCGAGTGGGTAGAGCTACAGACTCCCACAACTTCTAAAGAACTCGAGTATTGGACAATGTATTTTGATGGTTCTCTCATGCTCAGCAGCATGGGGGTCGGCGTGGTGCTCATCTCTCCGACGGGGGATTGCCCGAAGTACGTCATTCAGCTCCATTTTCCAGCATCAAACAACGCCACCGAGGATGAGGCACTCATCCACGGACTCCGTATCGCCATATCCCTCGGCGTCCGACGACTGACAATACGCGGAGACTCCATGTTAGTAATCAACCAAGTGCAGAAGGATTGGTCTTGCGTCGGTGACAGCATGGCCGCATATTGCCAGGAAGTGCGGAAGCTCGAGGACAAGTTCAACGGGCTAGAACTCATCCACGTACTTCGCCATGACAATGAAGCAGCAGACGAGCTCGCAAGGTTAGGCTCCTGTAACGTCCCGAAATTTTGCTGAATTTAAATTTTTGGAGTTTTTAAGATTCTTATGAATTAATAAACCTTTATTTGCATTTAATTGAATTTATCTAATTTTTCTGAGATTTATTGGATTTAATTAACATTTACTTAAACTATCCTTCTCTTGATTAATTAAATATCAGAAAAAGTATTTATTAAAAATAAATGAAATTATTTTATTTAGGCTCAAAATGCTCTAAAATATTTTCTAGAATTTTTCTAGAATTGTTCGGGTATTTTTAGTGCCCTAAATAATTACTTTGAATTATTGGAATTCTTTTTATTGTCAAAATCTGGAAAATGGCTAGCTACAGTGTCGGGCCGGCCCAACACTATGCTCGCCCAGGAAAACCCTAACACCGCATCGCTCCGCGCCGTCGGATCTTGATCGAACGGCTGTGATTGAATACTGTTTCGCCGACGTTGAGGATCAATCCGCCGCTGATTTTGATCGAAGCGGCGCGGACGCGATCGATCTCCGGACGAGGCACATGCACCGCCGCCGCTGGCGCCGTGGATATTGTCGTGACTTAGCGCGCCGAGGCATGTCCGCGCGCAGGGATATATCTCCGTGTTCAAGACTTCACCCCGCTCATTTCGCCTCGTCTCTCGCCACCATCCATCAGCACGCGCAGCAGCTCGCCGTAGTAGCCACACCTTTCCCCTCGGTTCTTCACCGTTTCCCGCCGCCGTCCGTCGATCTCCGCCGCCCTTGAGACCTTCGCCGAGTTCCCTGTGCCACGCCGCGTCGGTCAAGCCACTTCTTCACGACTGAGGAGCTTCGTAGCGCCGCCAAGCCGGTCGTCTTCCTCGCCTCCGGTGTTCAAGAGCTACAGCACCGCCGCCCTCCACCCCGAGCTCCAGCAGCCGTCGGATTCGCATCGGACGAGCGAGGTAACGCCACGAATTCTCCCGTAGATACACGTTTAAATATACACCGTAGATCTAGGCGTTGGATGGTAAGCTCTAGGTAGCCACGTAGGCTTAGGAATAGTGAATCGCTTGGTATAACGTAGCCGTTGAATCTTCATCCAACCGCATCCGTGCGTCCATGTCGCTGTAGCAGTTGCGTTTGAAAATGGCCGTCGATGCTTGGATGCTCGGACCAGATGAAGCCACGTAGGCTTAGTAGCAGTTCACCGCTCGGTAAAGGCCGACCGTTGGATTCGAATCCAACGGCCGGAAAGAAAAGCGCCGCGTGGCTTGATGCTTCCGCGCCGTGTGTCAGCTTCTGGTTGGTCCAAAGCACTGTTCACCGGGCCCGCATGTCGCGCGATGACCCTACCGTGGCCGACGTCAAGATGACGTCATCCCGCCCACTGTCGCTGGTCGAGGGCGACGTGGCTCGCTCTGGTGCTGACACGTGTCGAGCCGAGAGAAATTAGCTGGAAAAATCGGTGGAAAATAGATGAATAATTCAGATTTTCCTATATTCAATTTCCAGAATATTGTAAAGGCTATAACTTTTGCATTTTAACTCGGATTTGGGTGATTCCAGTGCCCAAAAATTTGTAAAAATGTAAACTATTTAATGGTGATTTTTATTTTATTTTTGGTGTTAATATTGCTGTCTATATTGTATATTTATTGTGTGTTTGCTTGTACCAATTAGACTCCGAGTCGCCGGATTTCGCCGAGGGGGAATTTGAAGACCCGCCGCAGAACTTCAACCAGAACCAACTGCTGTTTGAAGGCAAGTCATGCTTTGACCATTTTGCGCCTAGTTTTAAAAGTATATTTTGATTTCCATATCGCATGCTATGTTAAGTACAAATACTATTTGGTTAAATTGGGAAATGGTAGCTAAAAGCCAAACTTGTTATGCCACCTTGATTATAATGTTTATATGCCCTGAAATCTTTGTCCACCCTAAGATGTTTAATATGTTGGATGCTAATATGATGCCAACACAGGAGGCTAGACCGTGATTAGTCGCTTAGCCCGCTTATATGCGTTGAATATCTTTCAAATTGCAAACGAATGTTGACTAAATAATTATGGAACGCATTTTGAAATAATGCGATGATGTCATGAAATGGAATTGAGGGTAGCGACCTGTGTGGTTCTACTCGTGCAATGAAGTGGGCATTGGCATGTGTTGCAATAATGCAAAACTGGGTGGGAAATGATTTGGACCGGGGCAAGTGGCAAGAAGGCTTCGTGCCAGGTGGGCCTGTGTGGCATCGGGTTGTATTGAGTTTGTGAAGGCTGTGTGCCGAGTTGTATAAATCGGAAGTCTTGCCCGGGACAATTAAGGACTTAACCTTGCGAGCCTTTGAACTGAGTTCCGTGTACAACCACTTGTCCGGAATGGGACGGACCTAGTTCAGTAGGTTTCTAATATCTTTCCTTTGATACCTCGGGGTGACAGTTACACAAAGGTGTAACCGTCGGGGAGCGCCTCTGTCTTCATGCTTGGTACCCATCTAACGGTATGTGTCTATTCTAAGCTTTGGCTCTGTGTGAGGGAAGTGTTAGGAAGGCAATACTGGAGAGGATCACTGGTTAAGTGTTAGTCTCTGAAAGACTTTGTTGCAATCAATCACCTGTGTGGTGAGCGATCGATCTGTGGGTAAAGTGTCTGACCGCGCAGAGTGTGTGTGTGTGAAACTATTGAATAGCCGTGTCCATGATCGACATTGCTCGGTGATTACAGTCAAGGGTTAGATTTTCAAAATAAAAATGTGGAATGGGTGGCTGTGTGCCAAAAGAATGATGAATGAAATTAGGGCTGTGTGCCAAAACCCTTAAGGAAAAGAATTGAGAAATTAACTATTAATAAAGCTGTTTATACTGCTTCTAATCTAGTAAGGATTACCTATTTAAAAGAAATGCTGCTTTAAGCAAAATAACCAATTAAGCCTTTCCTTTGGAATAAGCCATGCATGTAGTAATAGACCTGCATTGTGCATGACTTGTTGAGTATGTTGTATACTCACCCTTGCATCGACAAAAACCTCAGAAGATGAAGCCGTGCCAGCCTGGGAGGAAGAGTTCGTCGAAGGCCAAGAGGACTAAGGGGTTGAGCCGCACTCAGTAGCCTATGGTTATGAAGGGTTCCTTGCTTCACTTTTGCTTCCGCTGATAAACTTGTGCTACTCTGATATTTATCGCCCTGCGTGGCGAATTATTGTAAGGCGACCATAAGGTCATGTAACTCGATTATATTATGCTTGAAGTACTTATTTATTTATTTCCGCTATGTATGATTGTGGTACTTCAACCTGTTATCCTGTGTGTACTAGCGTGATCCTGGACTAGTACAGAATACACAGAGTGTCCGAATTCGTGAATTCGGGGCACGACAGGGATGGTATCAGAGCCATACTGACTGTAGGACTTAACCCTAGTTAGACTGGCCGCTTTAGAGGAGTCCAAATTATTTTTTAAAGAATAAAATTTGGGCAAGAATAATCAAGGAAATCTTGACTTATCCCTTCTTCTTTACTTCATATCTCTGTTGTATTCTGCTATTACTTTTATGCTCTTTTAAAAATTTTAGTACTGACGCGTTGCTTTGGCAGATGCGGATGGTTCACTCTTTTAGAGAGCGTCACGGTGGCTACGCTGCGGAGCTCTAGAGGATGCTCTAGGTGTTGGGAGGCTTCGACCGTCCTCTCTACCGATCGCGCACCTGGATAGTCAACGGTATTGCTCGCGGATGGGAGATGACTCTTACCTTGTACGCTCGGGAGCACGCGCGTGCCAGTCGTCCGCTTCGCCTCGCGATGAAGCGAGCTAGCTACGAGGCGGGCATACAGAGTGTGCCGGGTTGCGCAAGGGCGGATCAGCAGGACCACGGCTATGAGTCAGGATACCGCCTTCGTGTGCACCCGACGCGGTGGACCTGCAGCGCGCTTGAGCTAGAGGATGACGCCGCCGCGTGCACTGGGCAGTTCGCCACAGACAGAGGAGGTTATGGACGCCACGACTACGGAGCTTCAGGCAGTGTACCGCGTTCTAGAGGAGACAGAGGAGGCTCTGCGGGAGACCCGGATGCACGCAGTGCAGAGGATCGCTGAGCTGGAGGAGGCACTCTACGGCCACAGGGAGCCAGACGCCGTCATGGAGCTCGACGACGACGACGACGAGGAGCCAGAGGAGCTGCAAGTGCCGGAGGACCAAGAACTGTGGTGCCCCACTGCACCAAATGGGAGGGCATGGGGACCAGTTCACCCCGATGCCAGCTCACCCGCCAGCGTATGTGATCGGCGAGCCGCAGCATGGTTGGCTTGAGGAGTGATGCTTTTTCAGAGTGGCAGTGGTTGGCTTTTGCGTTGAGACTCAGTTGTGTTGAGTCGCGTCCTTATTTCGAACATTAGTATGCGATGTTGTAATGAACAATTTGATGTGATGTTTGTGATTGTTGTGGTTGCATAGCCCCTAGGCTATGTAATAAACCATACCTAATATTTAGTTATGCTTGAATGTTTGATGGTTCTTAAGTTACACCTGTTTCCCCGTATAAGTTCCTATACTTCCCTATTCTTTCCCCCTTATCTCTAAACCACCGAAACAATCAGCAGATTGTGAACACTCGCAACAACGGAGCAGGAGGCAGTGGTTCGTGCCCAGGAGGCAGCCAGAGCAGTACACCACCACCGCAGGCAGCACCGCCAGTGGATATGCAGAATCTGGGAGCGTTCCTCGCAGCACAGACTCAATTAATGCAGACGATGATGGCCACAGTACAACAAATCAGCACTCAAGCAACCGCCAACAATCAAGCTGTGAACAATGGGCCGCGTCCCTACTCGAGATTGTCCGAATTCATGCGGACTCGACCGCCCACCTTTTCCGGTAACGCTAGCCCCTTGGAGGCCGATGATTAGCTAAGAACCATCGACAGGAAGTTGCACATAACATAGTGTGAAGGAAACGAGAGGGTACTTTATGCCTCTCACCAGCTAGAGGGAATAGCCGCAGAATGGTGGGAAAACTACTGCGCATCGCAGGAAAACCCGCAAGAAATTACTTGGGAGGAATTTACTATAGCTTTTCATCAATACCATGTGCCGAAGGGTATCATGGAGTTGAAAAAGGAAGAATTCAGAGCGCTGAAGCAAGGAGGCCAGACAGTGGCCGATTATCTGAATAAATTCACTCAGTTAGCACGCTACGCTCCAGAAGATGTGGCAACTGACAAGGCTAGACAATCCTGTTTCCTGAAGGGACTTAACATAGGACTGCAGGTGGGGCTGATTACCCACACCTTTCCGGATTTTCAAGAGTTAGTAAACAAGGAACTCATACTAGAGGATAAGCGCAAGGAGCTTGACGACAACCGTAAACGCCGCATGGCACAGCAGGGAGGACGCCATGGTCAGCAGAAAACCAGAATGATACCCCAGCAGTTCACCAGATTTCAGCAGGGAAACATTGCCAGGACACCACCGCCAATGCCAAGACCAGCTGGACAAACCCCTCAGACTCCTGTTAGAATTAATAATCAGGGAAGTGGAAATCAGCAGATGGCAGGAAGGCGCTGCTATAACTGCAACGAAACCGGACATTTCGCCAATATGTGCCCCAAGAAAGGGGGAGTGACCCCAGTGCGCTTCAACTTAGGGAGCACACCAGCCAAGACCCCTGTCCAAGGAGGAGGTCGAGGACCTGCACCAGCTGGGACTACGCCGCAAGAATTCTCTCGAGGCAGAGTTAATCACATTGCAGCAGACGAAGTCCAAAACGCTACGGACGTCGTGCTTGGTAAGTTCCTAGTCAACTCAGTGCCAGCTACAGTATTATTTGATTCAGGAGCTTCACATTTGTTCGTTTCTCGAGATTTTGCTATGACAAATGATCTAGATATTGTTAATCTTAAAAGTACACTCCTAGTTCAATCCCCTGGATCAGAACTCCGTTCTAAGGTCGGATGTTCTGGAGTTAAGCTATTAATGAAAGGAGTAGAGTTCCTAGCGAACCTTATTATATTAGATACCCAAACCCTGGATGTTATCCTGGGAATGGACTGGTTGACCAAACATAAGGCTGTATTAGACTGCGGTCGGAGAGTTGTGTCTATCGAGAGCCCTGAGGGTAGAAAAGTGGAATTTCAAGCAAAGGCAGTTCGAGAAGGGCAGATATTAGTGAACAATTTGGGAACTGTCAGTATAAAAGATGTACCAGTGGTCAGTGAATACCCAGATGTTTTCCCCGAGGAATTACCAGGAATGCCACCAGACAGAGACATAGAGTTCGTAATTGACTTAGTGCCAGGGACCGCACCCATAGCCAAAAGACCTTATCGGATGTCCACCGAAGAGTTAGTAGAGATGAAGAAACAGATCGAGGAGTTGTTGGAAAAAGGATTCATCAGACCAAACTCGTCACCATGGGGAGCACCGGTTCTGTTTGTTAAGAAGAAAGATGGGAGCTTTCGGATGTGTATAGATTATCGTGCACTTAACGAGGTGACGATAAAGAATAAATACCCATTACCCCGGATAGATGATCTTTTCGATCAATTAAGAGGAGCAGGAGTATTCTCCAAGATCGACCTTAGGTCAGGATATCACCAGTTGAAAATCAAGACAAAAGACATACCCAAGACTGCGTTTTCTTCAAGATATGGACACTACGAGTTCACCGTTATGTCGTTCGGATTGACAAATGCGCCTGCTTACTTTATGAACCTGATGAACAAAGTGTTTATGGAATACTTAGATAAATTTGTGGTCGTATTCATAGATGATATTCTAGTTTATTCAAGGACGGATGAAGAGCACGCACAACATTTGAGATTCGTGCTGGAGAAACTAAGAGAGCAACAGTTGTATGCGAAATTCAGCAAGTGCAATTTCTGGAAGAGTAAGGTAGATTTCTTAGGGCACGTCATGACTGCCGAAGGAATCGCAGTAGACCCAAGCAAGATCGAGACAGTATTGCATTGGGAGTCGCCAAAGACAGTTTCGCAAGTTCGGAGTTTTCTTGGAATGGCTGGTTATTACCGCCGATTTATAGAAGGATTTTCGACAATTGCCAGGCCAATT
Source organism: Guadua angustifolia (assembly GCA_036346375.1). NCBI lineage: Eukaryota > Viridiplantae > Streptophyta > Magnoliopsida > Poales > Poaceae > Guadua > Guadua angustifolia. The sequence goes on from JAYEVE010000895.1 coordinate 92,635, forward strand.
ACACAATTGCTAAAGAAAGAGAAGAAATTTGTTTGGACACCAGACTGTGAGAGAAGTTTTCAAGAGCTGAAGAAACGGCTGACATCAGCACCAGTGTTAGTTCAACCAGATGTGCACCAGAGTTTCGATATTTACTGCGATGCATCACGCCAAGGGCTTGGATGTGTATTGATGCAAAATGGAAAGGTAGTAGCCTATGCATCAAGGCAATTACGGCCACATGAAGGGAATTACCCGACGCATGATCTAGAATTAGCAGCCGTAGTGCACGCATTGAAGATATGGCATCACTATCTTATTAGCAATAGATGTGAGCTGTATACAGACCATAAAAGCCTTAAATACATTTTCACCCAATCTGACCTGAACATGAGACAAAGGAGATGGTTAGAGCTAATCAAGGATTACAACATGGGTATCCATTATCATCCCGGCAAGGCCAACGTAGTGGCTGATGCCCTGAGTCGGAAAAGCCATAGTCTAAATTCAAAAGTGGAAGAAAGCCAGCAAGAATTGTGCAAGGATCTTCAGAGATTGAAATTGGAAGTTGTTCCGGAAGGATTCGTAGCTGCCTTAGAAGTAAAGCTTATCTTGGAAGACCAGATTAGAGAAGGTCAGAAGAATGATGAGAAAATCCAGCGAATCAAAGCCAAGATGGAGGAAGGCCAAGCAAAGGAATTTAAGCTGGATGAACAAGGCACGTTGTGGATGAAAGAGCGTATTTGTGTACCTAACAAACAGGAGCTGAAGCAGTTAATACTAGAGGAAGCTCACGACTCCAAGTATTCGATTCACCCAGGAAGTGCAAAAATGTATCAAGACTTGAAGGAAAGATTCTGGTGGCCGAATATGAAGAGAGAGGTTGCCGAACACGTAGCACTATGTGATGTATGCCAGCGAGTTAAAGCTATGCATCGAGACCAAAGACGATCACGCAATTGCTGAAAATACCAGAGTGGAAATGGGAAGAAATCGGAATGGATTTCATTACCGGATTGCCAAGGACGCAAGGAGGTTATGACTCCATATGGGTCATCGTGGATCGATTAACAAAGGTCGCGCACTTCATACCGGTAAAGACAACCTACTCGGGAGATAAGTTAGTCGAGCTATACATGGCAAGGATCGTTTGCTTACATGGAGTGCCAAAGAAGATAGTATCGGACAGAGGTACCCAATTTACCTCAAGATTTTGGGATAAACTGCATACAGCAATGGGCACCCGCTTGAATTTCAGTACCGCATATCACCCGCAGACGGATGGACAGACTGAAAGAGTCAACCAGATATTAGAAGATATGTTAAGAGCCTGTGCGTTAGCATATACATCAACTTGGGATAAATGTTTGCCTTATGCGGAGTTTAGTTACAACAACAGCTATCAGGCAAGTCTTCAGATGTCACCTTTTGAAGCATTGTATGGTCGACCCTATAGGACGCCATTAAATTGGAACGAGACTGGTGAACGTCGTGTCTTCGGACCAGACATACTTCAAGAAGCCGAAGAGCAAATAGCACTAATCAGAGAAAGGTTGAAAATCGCGCAATCAAGGCAGAAGAGTTACGCGGACAATCGCCGCAGAGAATTGAGCTTCGAGTCTGAAGATTATGTGTATCTCAGAGTTACACCCCTCAAGGGAGTCCAGAGGTTTCACAAAAAGGGAAAACTTGCACCAAGATATGTAGGACCGTTCAAGATCATAAGTCGTAGAGGTGAAGTTGCATATCAACTGGAGTTACCCCAGGCATTAGCTAGGCGACACAATATTTTCCATGTATCACAACTCAAGAAGTGCCTCCGAGTGCCTGAGGAGCGAGCATCTCTGGAAGAAGTTGAACTACAGGAAGACTTGACTTACAAAGAGCAACCGATAAAGATTCTGGATACAGTAGATCGAAGAACCAGGAGCAAGAGACTCGTTTCTGCAGAGTTCAGTGGAGCAATCACACAGAAAGTGAGGCCACCTGGGAACGAGAGGAAGATCTAAAAAAGGAGTTCCCAAACCTATTCTTTAGTTAAGCCTCGAATCTCGGGGACGAGATTCTGTTAAGGGGGGTAGGTTTGTAACGTCCCGAAATTTTGCTGAATTTAAATTTTTGGAGTTTTTAAGATTCTTATGAATTAATAAACCTTTATTTGCATTTAATTGAATTTATCTAATTTTTCTGAGATTTATTGGATTTAATTAACATTTATTTAAACTATCCTTCTCTTGATTAATTAAATATCAGAAAAAGTATTTATTAAAAATAAATGAAATTATTTTATTTAGGAACAAAATGCTTTGAAATATTTTCTAGCATTTTTCTAGAATTTTTCGGGTATTTTTAGTGACCTAAATAATTACTTTGAATTATTGGAATTCTTTTTATTGTCAAAATCTGGAAAATGGCTAGCTACAGTGTCGGGCCGGCCCAACACTGTGTTCGCCCGGGAAAACCCTAACGCCGCATCGCTCCGCGCCGTCGGATCTTGATCGAACGGCTGTGATTGAATACCGTTTCGCCGACGCCGAGGATCAATCCGCGCCGTTGGATTTTGATCGAACGGCATGACGCGACTGCTCAGTCTCGGGACGAGGCATTTTGCACCGCCGCTCGCCGTTGGCCGCCGTGGATATTGTTAGGGATTTTGCGCGCTTTCCGAGGCATGTCCGAGCGTGTGGGATATATCTCCGTGTTCAGCACATCACCCCGCTCATTTCGCCTCGTCTCTCTCGCTTAGCCATCCACCGTAGCACGCGCAGCAGCTCGCCGTAGTAGCCACACCTTTCCCCTCGGTTCTTCACCGTTTCCCACTGCCGTCCGTCGATCTCCGCCGCCCTTGAGACCTTTGCCGAGTTCCCTGTGCCACGCCGCGTCGGTCAAGCCACTTCTTCACGACTGAGGAGCTTCGTAGCGCCGCCGAGCCGGTCGTCTTCCTCGCCTCCGGTGTTCAAGAGCTACAGCACCGCCGCCCTCCACCCCGAGCTCCAGCAGCCGTCGGATTCGCATCGGACGAGCGAGGTAACGCCACGAATACTCCCGTAGATACACGTTTAAATATACACCGGTAGATCTAGGCCGTTGGATGGTAATCGTGCGGCTCTAGGGTAGCCACGTAGGCTTAGGAATAGTGAATCGCTTGGTATAACGTAGCCGTTGAATCTTCATCCAACCGCATCCGCGGCGCCCATGTCGCCAGAAAGCGATTGCGTTTGAAAATGGCCGCCGATGCTTGGATGTTTCGACCGATGAAGCCACGAGGCTTAGTAGCGATTCACCGCTGAAGTCCGACCGCTGGATTCGAATCCAACGGCCGGAAAGAAAAGCGCGTGGCTTGATGCTTCCGCCGCGTGTCGACCGGTTGGTCCAAAGCACTGCTCACCGGCCCGCATGTCAAGGCGATGACCCTTATCTTGCCGACGCCAAGATGACGTCATCCGGCCCACTGTCGATGGTCGAGGGCGACGTGGTTTCGCTCGTGCTGACACGGTCGAGCCGAGAGAAATTAGCTGGAAAAATCGGTGGAAAATAGATGAATAATTCAGATTTTCCTATATTCAATTTCCAGAATATTGTAAAGGCTATAACTTTTGCATTTTAACTCGGATTTGGGTGATTCCAGTGCCCAAAAATTTGTAAAAATGTAAACTATTTAATGGTGATTTTTATTTTATTTTTGGTGTTAATATTGCTGTCTATATTGTATATTTATTGTGTGTTTGCTTGTACCAATTAGACTCCGAGTCGCCGGATTTCGCCGAGGGGGAATTTGAAGACCCGCCGCAGAACTTCAACCAGAACCAACTGCTGTTTGAAGGCAAGTCATGCTTTGACCATTTTGCGCCTAGTTTTAAAAGTATATTTTGATTTCCATATCGCATGCTATGTTAAGTACAAATACTATTTGGTTAAATTGGGAAATGGTAGCTAAAAGCCAAACTTGTTATGCCACCTTGATTATAATGTTTATATGCCCTGAAATCTTTGTCCACCCTAAGATGTTTAATATGTTGGATGCTAATATGATGCCAACACAGGAGGCTAGACCGTGATTAGTCGCTTAGCCCGCTTATATGCGTTGAATATCTTTCAAATTGCAAACGAATGTTGACTAAATAATTTTGAAATAATGCGATGATGTCATGAAATGGAATTGAGGGTAGCGACCTATGTGGTTCTACTCGTGCAATGAAGTGGGCATTGGCATGTGTTGCAATAATGCAAAACTGGGTGGGAAATGATTTGGACCGGGGCAAGTGGCAAGAAGGCTTCGTGCCATGTGGGCCTGTGTGGCATCGGGTTGTATTGAGTTTGTGAAGGCTGTGTGCCGAGTTGTATAAATCGGAAGTCTTGCCCGGGACAATTAAGGACTTAACCTTGTAGCCTTTGAACTGAAGTTCGTGTACAACCACTTGTCAGGAATGGGACGGACCTAGTTCAAGAGGTTTCTAATATCTTTCCTTTGATACCTCGGGTGACAAGCACACAAAGGTGTAACTGTCGGGAGCGCACTCTGTCATGCTTGGTACCCATCTAACGGTATGTGTCTATTCTAAGTTTTGGCTCTGTGTGAGGGAAGTGTTAGGAAGGCACATCGAGAGGATCATCGTTAAGTGTTAGTCTCTAAAAGACTTTGTTGCAATCAATCACTGTGTGGTGAGCGATCAGATCCTCGTGGGTAAAGTGTCTGACCTCTGCGCAGAGTGTGTGTGAAACTATTCAATAGCCGTGTCATGAAGATCGACATTGCTCGGTGATTCTGATCAAGGGTTGATTTTCAAAATAAAATGGGTTAGAATGATGAATGAAATTAGGGTGTGTGCCAAAACCCTTAAGGAAAAGAATTGAGAAATTAACTATTAATAAAGCTGTTTATACTGCTTCTAATCTAGTAAGGATTACCTATTTAAAAGAAATGCTGCTTTAAGCAAAATAACCAATTAAGCCTTTCCTTTGGAATAAGCCATGCATGTAGTAATAGACCTGCATTGTGCATGACTTGTTGAGTATGTTGTATACTCACCCTTGCATCGACAAAAACCTCAGAAGATGAAGCCGTGCCAGCCTGGGAGGAAGAGTTCGTCGAAGGCCAAGAGGACTAAGGGGTTGAGCCGCACTCAGTAGCCTGTGGTTATGAAGGGTTCCTTGCTTCACTTTTGCTTCCACTGATAAACTTGTGCTACTCTGATATTTATCGCCCTGCGTGGCGAATTATTGTAAGGCGACCATAAGGTCATGTAACTCGATTATATTATGCTTGAAGTACTTATTTATTTATTTCCGCTATGTATGATTGTGGTACTTCAACCTGTTATCCTGTGTGTACTAGCGTGATCCTGGACTAGTACAGAATACACAGAGTGTCCAACCGTGAATTCGGGGCACGATACCCGATCGCAACAAGACGTATTGGAGTATTTGTCGAGGAGCTCCACAAACCTTCAATAAGTCGACAGCATGAGTCAGACAAATCAGAGGAAAGACCAGCCGAAGAGTAAGTTTTGGTCATCAACCCTGACTAGACAACTCCATTCTTAAACTACCTGTTAAAGGATGAGCTTCCCGAAGACCGCGTGCAGGCAGAGTGCGTCACACGTCGATGCAAAAGCTACGTAGTAGTCGGGGAAGAACTCTTCCAAAAAAGTGCCTCTGGAGTCCTGCGGCGTTGTATATCAGAGCAAGAAGAAAGAAATCTCCTCAAAGAAATCCATTCAGGAATTTGCGGGCATCATGCCGCGTCAAGCGCCTTGGTGGGGAAAGTTTATCGTCAAGGCTTCTTCTGGCCGACTGCTGTATCAGACGTTGAAGATATTGTTCATACTTGTGAAGGTTGCCAGTTCTTCGCTCGTCAAATACATGTGCCAGCGCAAGAGTTGCAAACCATTCCGATCACCTGGCCATTTGCAGTCTGGGGGCTCGACAAAGTCGGACCCTTGAAGAAGGCTTAGGGTGGTTTTACTCATCTTTTCGTCGCCGTTGATAAATTTACGAAGTGGATTGAGGCTAAATCGGTCACCACAATCACGGCAGCCAAGGCTAAGGAATTCTTCCAAGAAATTGTGGTCAGGTTCGACGTACCAAACAGGATCATCACGGATAATGGTACTCAATTCCGCGGTGAAGAGTTTCAAGACTGGTGCGACGAGCTCGGCATTAAGATTTGCTTCGTTTCCGTGGCTCATCCAAGGAGCAACGGGCAGGTGGAGTGAGCCAACGGCATGGTGCTGCAAGGGTTAAAAGCAAGAATTTTTTATCGTCACAAGCCTTATGCTACGCGATGGATAAAAGAATTGCCTTCTATACTTTGGGGGCTAAGAACCACTCCTAGCAGGGCTACCGGGCAGTCACCTTTTTTCCTGGTATATGGCTCAGTGGCGGGATTACCTACCGAGTTGATGTTCGGATCCCCACGGGTTCGAAGCTACAAGGAGGCCGAGTCGGAGGAAAACCGGATAGAAGACCTCGACCGATTGGTGGAACCCAGGGAGTTCGCAGCATTCCAGTTGGCCAAATACCTCCAAGGCTTGCGTCGCTACCACGATCGGAATGTTCGGGGCCGTGCCTTCTCCAAAGGAGATCTGGTCCTAAGAAGGAATCAGAAAAGCGAGCATAAGCTCTCCCCAAGCTAGGAAGGCCCCTACATCGTTGATGAGGTGACACGCCCGGGGGCTTACAGACTCAAGCGTGAAGATGGCGTAGTTATCGGCAACACATGGAACATAGAACAGCTATGTCGTTTTTACTCTTAAAATCTTGTACATTAGTTATGGTATTCATGAATAAATTTTTTTCTTGACTTGCTACTCAATTGATATTCAATTAAGCAGTAAGTCGGGGGCTACATCTAATAGTGTTGCGCATGCGCAACCCTTCTTATGAGTCATTTTTTTACTTCTCCCTAATGATTGTGGCTGAGTCCGAGTGCGCTAACTCCAAATCGTGAAACTCTGACCCCCACGAACGGCAAAATCTAGTTACTCAAAGCGCGTGCCTGGGAAAAATGGCCATAAGCTGACTCCCGACGCCCGGGTGCTAGACTAGTCGGGCATAGTGCTTAAACGAAAAAGGATAAAAACCACTCGGGCAAACTCTAAGATCAATAGGGAAGAAAGATTAAACAACATTAAATTTCCATTAAAGATATTCAAGTCCGGATACATCAATGCATTACATGAGATTTTTGCAGGAACCTAAAACCTAAGTGCGACGCGCGCGTCCTACTACCTCGATAAGAGCGTCCCTCGCCTCGACAAGCTTCGGGACGGCTTCGATCAGCATGTTGACGGTGGCGACGTCACGGGCTATAGCTTCTTCTTCCGCAAGCTCGGCCAGCGCGAGCTCATAATCAGCCCAGAGTTCGGCGAGGAAGGCCTCCTCCTCATCAGGCGCCGTCGGAGCCTCGTCTTCAAAGTCAAAGATTGGCTCCTCCGCCGGGGAGATGGCGGGGCCTCATCGCCGGATGAAGAAGATTGGGATGAAGAAGCCATGAAAGATCTAAAGAAGAATGTCAAAGGTTGCAGAGAAGGACTTAGAGATGGGTGATCGCTCAAGTAGCGGTGCCTCCCTTATATACCCAAGGCGTGGAAACCGAACAGTTTTAGACAAATGCTAGCACGGGAAGCCAAAGCGGCCCTGAAGACGTGTCGGCACCAGAACTCGAAGTGACCGAGAAGATGTATGGTCGGGGGACACCAAACCAGACGTGGCGCATGCAAGCATTAAGTCAAAAAAGCCACTTAAGACACAATGAAGCAATCAAAAGCCAAACATGGCTCAGTCGCCATGCGTTTTTTTTACCAAGGCGCAAAAAAATAATTACAGACCAAGTTTTTAGCAAATGGATAGTTACACAGGACCCAAGTGCAAGTTCTCTACTAAGGCGGCGGAGGTATCCCTAACCTCGTCAAGCAGGGCAGCGGCTTGGCCGTCATCGACGGTGCAGGCAAAGCCCTCCTTGATAGCCTCAAGCTCCACCCGTGGATACAAGGACTTCACGATGGCCAGAGCTTGACTGGTGCTCGTAATCGCTGTCTCCTTCAGGTGTGCTAACAGCTTCGTGGGCCCTTCCGCCAGTCTCTGGATTGTGGCATCCGCATCGCTGGGCCCAGCTTCGCCAGGACTCAAGATTCGCAGCATTGCCTTGGAGCCCTCCCGGAGCTTGTCGAATCGCGCTTCAGTAGATTTGATCCTCTCATCAAAGGCACGATACTGAGCCTGCGACTTAACTCGGTATTCTGCAAGACCAGTCGGATCAGCCCAAAGGCACCAAAAAACACAACAAGAACAAAGGATGAGTCGGGAGCAATCCTTCCAGCTCCCGTTCCAGCTTGTCTGACTTGGCCTGGGCCTTGCGCTCAGATTCCTCCAGTTCTTTGGCCTGCTTCTGGGTGGCCTCAAGCTCTTCCTGAAGGCCTGCGACGACGAAGACCGAGAACAGAACAGGAAAAGTGAATTAAGGGGCAGAGTGCCAAAAAGGCATTCTAAGGTAGTCGGATAAGGTAATTACCGCGAGAGGAGCTCGTCAAGTTCAACTCGTCTACCTTGGAAGCCTGAACTTGGGCCCGGAGTCTTTGCAACTCTTCTCGGCTCTCGTTTTGGACCCTGTCCAGCTCCTCCTGGAACTCGCCACGGACCCGCTCGACCTCGCCCTCATAATCCCGCCTCATTTTGGTCTTCGGGAGAATCTCCCGGAGAACGGTGTCCCTCTTTTTGGCACTCTCTCCCAGACTCTGAAGGCAACAAAATGAATGATAAAGCCGCTCTACGCACTGAAGACAAAAAGAAGAAAGCTTCAGACCAACTCGGCAGGAGAAACTCACATGAGGCAATCGAGCACAATCAACGATGCGGTCGGAAAGCTCTTTCCACTCCTTCTCATCTTCGTCGCCAAAAGCTGTCCACTCGCCGTCCTTGCCAAAGAATGCAACCCGCAGTGGAGATTTCGGGCGAGAGGGCCGTGGTCCTCGAGGAATTTCCTCCGACGGAGGGGAGGAGCAGTCAGCAGACCTCATGGGCGCCATTTGGCCAGCCGGCTCGGGAAGAGTACGCGGCAGGGGGCTGCTCGGATTGGGATTCGCCCCGGCGTCCTGGGCTACAGAAGCATTCAGTGGAGCCGTCGCAGCGGGCTCCGGGGCCACTTCGGGGGCGACGTGCGTGGCATCAGTTTTAGGAGTTTGCCAGCCACGTTGGGTGATGGATCTCTCCGATGAAGCCAACCTTTTGGAGTTTACCAACCTCTTCTTGAATGGCCTACTTCCTATCTTTCACAAATCTACGCTGCTTCTGCACCACAGGCTTGGTGCTAGGTTCCACTGCTAGTTGATGCTCAATCACCTCCCTAGGGACATCAGGCATGTCGGACGGTTGCTATGCAAACACGTCGTGGTTTGCCCGAAGAAAGGTGATGAGCTCGAGTTCCTATTTGGGATCAAGGTTAACCCTACCTTAATCATCTTGGAGGGCTCCGACGGGTCAATGGGCACTGTCTTAACACCTCCATCGGTCTTCTCATCCTTCTTGCCATCGTCAACTGAGTCTTTGATAGCACTATTGGACGTACAGGATTTCTGGCGCTTAGCTCCCTCGTCATCGGCAATAGCTGCCAATCCGTAAAGATGCTTAGCCATCTCCAGGCTCTTCTTATGACACCTGATCACGGTGCACTGGTCCCCTTTGACTGTAAGGACTCCCTTTGGCATTGGGATCTTGACGGTCTGATACGCGTAGTGCACCATAGCCGTAAACTTGGCTAGCATTGGGCGGCCTAGGATCACGTTGTGGGCAGTTTCAAAATCCACCACGTCGAATAGAATATTTTCTATGCAGAAATTGTCCAACGTGCCGAACGTGACTAGCAGTTCAATCTGGCCAAGAGGCATGGAAGATGATCATGGAGTTTTGCCATGGAAAGGCTCTACTCTGGCCCTAATCTCTGTCCAGGGTATCCCCATGTTCTCTATCATCTTCTCAAATATAAGGTTCAATGAGCTAACCCCATCGATCAAGGTTCGAGTGACCTTAATATTGATAATGGTAGGCTCAACCACCACGGGGTATCGATTTGGATGTGGGACCACACCTAGGTGATCTAACTGGTCGAAGGTGATCGGCACTTTAGGAATTGGCGGAGAGCTGGCATAGCCAGGTTGACCTCCCTTTCGATTGCCTTGTATTGCCTCTTGGACTCATACGTGGCAGATCCTCCGAAAATATGTACTAGCTTGTGATCAGCCCCATGGTATTCAGGCTCATCGTCCAGGGACATCTCCTTGGCTTGCCCAACCCCGCGCTCGGTGAGGTGTAAGATCAAGGATGCGCCTAGAGGGGGGTGAATAGGCATTTAAAAAAAATTAATCGCTCTCTAAAATGACACGCTCTAATCAACCCCAATGTCAAAACCTAATCAAAGATAATGCAGAAGCTATAAACTCAGTTTTGACAATTAAGGCTTAAATGAACTAGGCTCACTAGTGCACTAACTAAATTAGGTCTCTACACAAGAATTGCTAGGTTGAATCAAGCAAGCAAAACTAAGCATGAGCCAGAACACGAACAAGCAATTTAAATTGATTTTCATGAATAATACAATATAACCTACACAAGGCTATAAGCTATAAGAATCAATTTAAGTACTTGTTATTCGAGATGGCATTGGCTTGTAATTGGAAGCGATCGTCCTTATGCTTGGCTCTATTTTGCAATTGATGAAGTCTTCATTCTTTTTGAAGAAGCCAAGCATCCATTGCATCTCCAAATACTTACAAATCTTTTAGGCACTTTTTGGTACCCAATTTTTGTTGGGTCCAAGAATGTTAGTCACAATAGATTTAAGAACCCAAATGGCCCTAATCTTAGTATTATTGACAAGACTAACATGACTAGAAATAGGTTTGCGACATTTATTCCTCCTAGGCAAATAATTGGTATTTTGATGAAAAGGCTTAGAAGGGCAATGATACTTTGCAAAACTATTTCTAGTTTGATCTCTTCTAAGCATATGATAATTGAAATTATGCATTGGCTTAGAGGATCTAGTATATCTAGAAAATATTTTGCTATTGTTATTTCTCCTAAGCAATTTATTTGAATTGCTTTGTGTAGGCTTAGGAGTCATAACAAATTTAGCAAATCCATTTCTAGATTTATTCTACCTATGCAAATGATTATTATCATTTTTAGTTGGCATAGGGAACTTGACAGGCTTGGCAAATATATTGCCATTCTTTTCCTTCATAAGCAAATAATCATTGAAATGATGAGTAGGCTTAGGGGTTATACCTTTGGGACAATCCTTACCGAAATGTCCCCTTTCCCGGCAATTGAAGCACGTCACGCTATTTGGCCCTCTTTTGACCTTCTTGACTTGCTCCTTGCCGGTTTACCTCATTGTTGATGGTTGTGGCTTGGATTCCACTTTGTTTGGGCACACGGAGGTGAGGTGACCCTTCTTGTTGCAATTGAAGCACTTGATAGTCTTCGTATGTCTTGCATTGTGCCTCATCTTGCTAATCTCCCTCTTGGAGATGTAGCCGAGTTCTCGCTTATCTTGAGGCGCCTTTGGCTTGCTCAAGATCTCGTCAAGGACGGCTTTACCCTTTATGCACCTCTTTAAGTCATTTTCAAATCTAATGACTTGGACCTTGACCTTATTGTTTTCCTCTATAAGATTAGTCTCACAAGGCATAGAGGAGGTAATAGCAATAGAATTTGAGCAACAAGGTAAATCATCGCTAGAGGTGGATATGCATTTATTAGATGAATTGTTTGTCATAGAAATTAAGCAAGGCAATTCATCTACTAAATTACATTGAGTAGTAATATCCACACTAGACTTAGTGAATTCCTTGAGGACTTTTTCATGATTTTCTTTAAAAGCATTATAATTATTTTGAAGTGATTCATACTCCAACTTCAAAATTTTATATTTGGCTTTCTCCTTCCCAAGAAATTCATTGAACTCCTCTAGCAAATCCATTAAATCATCATATGAGGGCTCTTCATCATCACATACCTCATTTTTACCTTTAGCCATGAAGCAACGTATTAAAGATGGTAGAGTTGAATGTTCATCGTCGCTTGGGGAGGTAGTTGAGGTAGAAGATGTCGGTTCTTCATCAATTGATGTAAAACTTGAAGTATCATCTCCTGATACCAAATTTTCTATGCAATCCTCACTAGGGGATGTGGACACGTCATATAATTCTTGAAGCTTTGTCCACATTTCATGAGAGCTCTTGAGATTGCAAATCTTATTAAATACATCTACGCTCACAAAACTAAATAAAGCATTAGGTGTAAGATCGAGGATGCGCCTAGAGGGGGGTGAATAGGTGTTTACAAAAATTAATCGCTCTCTAAAACGAGACGCTTTAATAAACCCCTATGTCAAAACCTAATCAAAGATAATATGAAAGTGATAAACTCGGTTTTGATAATTAAGACCTAAATCAACTAGGCTCACTAGTGCACTAACTTTATTAGGTCTCTACATAAGAATTGCTAGGTTAAATCAAGCAAGCAAAACTAAGCAATTCTAACATGATCAAGCAATCAATAATATAACCATAATGTAAATGCTTGTATGTGAATGAGACAAGAGACACGATACTTTTTACTGTGGTGTTTGGAGACTTGCTGGTCTCTCCTAATCCACGTTGAGGCTAGCCCAAACGATTTGGACCGGCTCCACGAATTGAGCACTCGCTTCGATTCCACTAGGGGAGGTTTTTCATGCTTTCGCGTAGGCTCAACCCTAACCTTCACAAACTCGCCGGGGCGTTGCACAATACCTTCGAGAGCTCTCCGCGCATGATGTTCTACGCCGTCTAGGAGTCGGCAACCTCCAAGAGTAATAAGCCGAGTCTCCGCTCGAGCTTCACTAGCGCAACACATGCGCTTTCGGTGATCACCTAGTGCAACACATGCACCTAGATCTCCCTCAAGTGCAACACATGCACAAGAGGTCACTCAATCCACTCATAATCGCAACACATGCAATTTGGTGCTCACTCTTAGCTCAAGAATCAAATGTGAGTGTGCAACACATGCAACTCCTCACCAAAACACTCAACAAAGCCAGCAACTACTGCCCAATGCCCCCCATGGGGTGTATTTATACCCCTCCAAAGAAAACTAGCCGTTTGGGAGCAATTTGGGCAGAAATCAGTAAAACCTAGTACTACCGCCCTTATAAGTCCAGTAGTACCGGTCTCGAGGGCAACGGCTCAAAAACTAGCCGTTGCACAGGAAACCCGGAACTACCGCAGGCTGAATCCCGGTAGCACCGCTCGAGCGGTAGTATCGGCCTCCATGCCGGTAGTACCGACTTTCAACCGAATGCAAAAACACCATCTCTGGAATAAAGGTACCGACCACGCATGCGGCGGTAGTACCGGCCACAGGTCACCTCCAGAGCACCACTCTGGAAAGTAACTACTGCTAGCTTGGGCTCGGTACTAACGCATTTCCGGTAGTACCGCCCAACAACTATCGGTAGTTTCGGCCTTCAAAAACCGAGAAAACACGCTGTTCTAGAAAATGACTACCAGCTGCAGAAGTCTGGTAGTAGCGCAACTCTGGTAGTACCGACTTCATAACGACAATACTGCTGGTTTTCCAGAACACTTCAGATTTTACACAAAAATCTTTTCTCCAAAAATCAAACACTGTTCTTTGAGCCATTAGATGATCAACACATGATCATATACTTATGCAAAACACATTTGTACCAAATTAGCTCATGCTTAAAGAATTTCAACCGAATTGCGAAAACACATTTTGCAATCAACTCAAGATCTATTTGCAAAACGTATTAAGCAAATCAAACCCGAGTCTATGAGATTAATCCCCCTAGCCATGTGAAGGTCAACACGAGACCCAGTCAACTTGCAAACACACGTTGCAAGCCCTACTCACATGCTCTCGGGATTTCGGATTCATAAACATTCGTTTATTCGAACAACGAACTTGCAAATAACACATAAAACTGATTTCATGCTTGAGCATTACTCTTTGCAACACATGCAATAGTCTAGCTCCAAGCAACTTCAACAAACTTAAATGCATGAGTTCTCTATTTGCAACACATGCAAATCTTAGCTCCATGCAGCCACATTAAGACCAAATCAAATGTATGAGCTCTCTACTTGCAACACATGCAAGTCTTTAGCTCCATACATCCACATAAACAGTAAATCATGTTTGAGCTCTCTCCTTTTGCAACTCATGCAAAAACTAAGTTTCAAGCAACACTTTGATTTTTGAAAAATTTGTTTTGCAAACAACAAACAAAACATGAAGCTTCAACAATTGCAACACATGCAAATGTGAACTTCATGCAAAAACCAAAGCATTAGCTTATCCCATTTGCAACACATGCAAATCAAAGCTTTATGCGAAAACCAAATGCATATGCTTTTCTTCTTTGCAACACATACAAATCAAAGCATAATGCAACAACAACCAAGCATAAGCTTAATTCATTGGCAACACATGCTAAATGGTTAGCTCTATGCAAAAACCAAATCGAAATACGATAAAAACTAGACTCAAAGACTAGGAAGTCCTTAGCCTATCTAGTTATACCTTGAGCCGCCCGCATGCAAGCAATCCCCTTTGGGGTCTTTATGATCTTCACTCATACGCCCCCTTAGAATCATCACTTAACTCTTCTCTTAATCTCTACGGGATCTCCTCTTGACGCCCATCATCTCATGATGTCATCATTGTCCCGTTTTCATTATCGTCTTGGACTCAACCTATTTCACAACTCACAACTCATGGAAGATTGTTAGTCCAACAAACACGGTTGCCTCAATCATCACTTGCACTCCATTAACACATAATGGATGCCTCTAAGATCGATTGAGCACAACCCAAATTAATTTAAATGAATAAATGATGTCTTGAGTACTTTGATGCAACTAATGCTTCATTATACTCAACAACTTTTCCGCTAGTCCTTAATCAACAAAGAGACACCATCAACACATGATGAAATGTTCTTTAATTGATTGAAAGACAACCGAACTCAATTTAAACTTGATTTAAATTGACATGAGTATGTATATAACTACACAAGTTTCATATACTCAAAAGATTATTTCAAAGTCTTGATCCTTTATATTATGAGCAAGCGGACATGGATCAATACAATTGAAACAACAAGTTAAATTATGAACTCCCTCTAGATGTGTGCATTCATGTATATTTGGATTTGGAAACATAATGCACATATTTAGACTAAGGCAATGGAAGAGTTCATCCTATAACTTAAATCCTAAGTATGCAATAAGACACTAAAAATAAATACGAGTGCATACCTTGGGTTTTTCATTTTCCATCCAAATGTGAGACTAATAAGAATGAATCTCAATAACATGTTAGTCTCATAATGATTAGATTTGTCATTAAATAATGATTAAACATTAATATTAAATCAATCGCCAAAACTATTGGAGCTTGAACTTACAGAGGCAGCCTTGAGCTTCTCCTGGACCTTCTTGCCAATCACCTAGCATTCTTCGAAGTTGTGTTTGCATCCTCCACGGCTTCAACCTTTGTTATCACCAGTGTTGCGTGCCTTGACACGTTCGACCGTGGCTATGATGAAGCCACCCTTGTGCTTCTCTCTGCGGTTCTCATTTCTCCACACCCCCTGCTTGGACGACTTGGGTTTGTCGTCGCCTGACTTGGGGTCATCGATGTGGTCTCGGGCTTCAACATGTATGGCGTATTTATCTCCCAACTCGAAGAGCTCCTTGGGAGTTTGGATCTTTCGAGTGGCCAGCTTTCCTTTCAACTCCTTATCCTTGACACCATTCTCAGAGGCTACGATGACGGCCTCGTCTGACATGTTAGGGATCAAGTTGTGCTTATCGCTGAAGCATCGGATGAATCCTCGCAATGACTCACCCGATGCACGTTGCTGCACATTTGGGGGCATTCATATATGTCCTGAAAGTTGGCGATGAACTGAGCCCACAACTCCGCCCATAAGGATATCGAGTGAGGTGGGAGGTTAAGCAACCAAGATCTAGCCGCATCGTCTAGGGTAGTGAGCAAGTAGTTGGCCATCACCTTCTCGTTGCCACCAGCTGCCCTCATGACCGTAGTATAGATCTACAGCCACTCGATGGGGTTGATATTGCCCAAGTACTTTTCGACCGGGCCTGGCTTGAACTTGTCAAGCCCGTGACAACGCGTAGCTCGAGGGTGAAGGCCTTGCATCCTTCACCATCTTCCTCGGAGGTCACTTGCCGTGTACCTTGTCGAGTAGGGAACCTATGCCGTGTAGGAGAACGACCCCTCGAGGGCAAAGATTTGCCTTGTCGGGCCCAGCACGGGGGAGATTGACCCCTTGAAGGTAAGGACTTGTTTTTCCCACCGCCCAAGGTCTTCTCGGTCACGTTCCTCCCAACGATCGCGTAGGATGTCCCGCAGGTCTCGTCGATCGTGAGGAATTCGATCTCGAAGATCTTCGGGATGCTCCCGATGGAGGTTGGAGTCAACTAACCTGGAAACTCGTTAGTTAGAGCTAGCCACCACCGATCCTATTACTGAATGACGGTGGGATGGTCCTGATCGCTGGCTTCTAGTGCCCTACTGGCTGGGACGCCCTAGCCTCGAGTTGGCAGCTCGGGCGGTCTGTGCTTGCACTGCATCGAGCAGTGTCTTCATCTGGTCAAACACTGGAGTCATCGGGTTGCCTGGATCCAATGGTGGAAAGGATTTTAGCAGCATGTGAGCACATTGGACACTCGCTTCAGGGGTGCTGAAGATGTTGCTGTTGTGACTCTGTTAGGATGCTGCTCCCAAAGTGTGGCCTGGCCTTCCACTGTGGCCGTGTTGTTGAGGGACTTGCTGCCCCCGAATCTCTAGCGCCCGCGGATGAGGCGTCGTTGGATCATCGAGGTCAAGCTGACTTGATAGATTGGCCGCGATCCCAGCTGTGGCTGCAGCTACCAGGTCACGCCGATGGTTTGTGGTGTTGGGTGCTACGGCATTTGCGGCAGCCCAAACTGCAGCTAGATCTGAGGTCCCTAGCCTCCTATGGTGTCTTCCCCTGGGTTCTTGTCTTGGGAACTTTCGGTAGTAGCACCGTTGTTGGCTCCAGTCATGAACATGCACCGATCTGTTCGACTACTGTCCTGGCTATTGCGAGCGTCGCTTTCGCTTTTGCTCTCTATGTTGACACACATCAAGAAGTTGGGCTCCATCGGATCAAAATCGATAAAATCCTACCTCCCAGCATGGATCCCAAGAGCGGGATTCAATGAAGCCGATGTGCCGCAGATCCTCGTTCAGCCCCATCGATCTTAGATCTGATTGAAGGCGCCTGGTCGATGGCAGTGACCGAGCAATCACCAAAGAATATGGTGTGGGTGTGCGCTGAAGACATGCTTGATCTACAAAAAACAGTTGAAGACACCTACCTGACGCGCCAACTATCGAAGGTTAGAAATCGATAATAAATTTATACTTCGGGTACCTTTAGGTTAGCAAAGTGAAGCACGGAATCAGAGGCACATGATGTAGATAGGTTCGGGCCCCCGGATGGAGTAACACCCTACGTCCTGTATGGATGATCTTAGTATACCGCAGATGGCGGACAGAGCAAAGATGTATAACTCTAGTTACGATGTAGATTGCACCTAAGCTAAGGCTAAGCTACAGCTAGAGGTTGACAAAATGTAATTTGTCGGCTCCTAGGTTCTCTGCACCAAAGGGCTTTTCGCTCGAAAGCTCTGGATGGCTAGTCTTCTGAGAATTGCTTCCTCCTCCTAAGGGTCCCTACCTCAGGCCTTATATAGTCGTGATAGCCCTACCTCCGGTCAAGTCGTAGTCGGTTTGGAATCCATATCGTAGCCGATGAAGAGTCTATCGCCATGCAATCTTCATGGCATATCTAAATTGCCATCTATATCAGGTGTACTCGAGTTGGTTTCCTCGTAGGGGAAAGTGATCGAGTCCTTCCTAATATGGACTTGTCTTTTCCACGTATATCATATCCCACAAAATCAGACCCGTGATATCCAGAACTTCCCTATGTTACTCTAACATATTCTTCTCTATCTTGCATGCGCATATTTCCCATGTTTAGATATTCAACAAATCTCCACCTTAAGACGGAATTCTTCCTATAGCCAAGATAAAATGCAAATATCTTCGAAATAAGTCTCCATCAATTTATAACCTTAGCAAAGTTTGAGTCTGTGCAATTGATCTCCTAAAAAATACTCAAACATCAAAAAAGCATAAGCCAAAGCATCAGCTATGGCGTTTGAAAGATAGCGTCACTCATCTCATGGAATCTAACATGTTTCTCCTAAAACACAAAACTCGACAAACATGCCCATTAGAGAGCAACTTGCACATGCGACTATCACGTACGTCAAACTTCCGACTTCAAAGGCAATTAAATTTCATGGCATGGTTGAAACTGCTCCTGAAAAACTATCAGGATGAAAGAAACTCTCGTACTGTCAATAGAGTATAAAATACAATAGACCTATCATATCAAGGTATGACAACTTACAAACATTGTAGTACGTATGCAAAAACAAAATCATTGCACTTCAATCCTTCATCTCAACTGAAATTGGAGCAAAACCTTCACTTTCAAACAACAGAACTCCAGAAAGTATAATGCTAGCTGCTAGTAGGGTGTGAACAAAATCCCTAAGAATTAATTAATGTTGATAGAGCCTCCATAATAGTTGCGTAAGCTATCCAAAATTGCAACATATCCAAACGATAAATGAAATACAAGATTCAATTGTCTCCTCAGCTAACACTGATTTTTTCCTTTTTTTTCAAAGTCACCTCGATCAAGTGTAGCCCAAATTAACTCATTGTGTTTGAATGCCTACAACACTACCTTAAACTCTATATGTGTGGATCTTGTTACAATAACCCATTGTAAATGATGGATCATCAAAAAAATAATTAGTAATTAATCTCGCATGGATACCACTAATAGTAGACACAACCACCTGAATTGCAATGGACCACACCTCCAACAAAAGCAATGTGACGATCAACTGAGGTGGAATGTCATTGACGAAGGTGGCACAGAACGGTGCCAGGGCATGGCACTAAACAACATGGGTGATAGCGTTGGTGGAACAGGCACTAGAACAGTCGTCAGGGTAGACTAGAGTTGAGTTGAAATCACCAAGTTGAGACTGGCGAATCTGCTGGTATGTTCCTTTTTTGCACGGAACAGCGGATGATAGCTTGCAATAGAATCACCAGAATTCCTCAATGCGAATGATGTGCATACGTCGTACAATGGCCACGACGATGCTGCGCGATGGCCGCCTCCTCCCTAGGGCAGCAATGTTTGTATCTTGATCCCGAATCTTTGTTACCATTTGTTATAAATAATTTACAAAAAATAGGAATGAGAAGCACGAATTTTACATAAAAATCCTGCACAATCAGAAGCTGTCCTGAAGGGGGTCTATAACTAACAAAAGCCAAAAGATAAAAGCTGAGCTGGACCTACTTTTGCAGTTTATTATTGAGAGAAATTAGCTATTTATTAAACGATATCTTATAAAAAGCTACAGCTGCTTTTTAGCTCAAATGCCAAAAGCAGCTTTTTCAGAAAATCTATAGCTCTCCCACACAGGCCCTGAATACTGCGCTTTGTAGAAGTTGTAGCTGTAATATTGTGCATTTGCTGTACATGATACTTTCCCTTTGTATATAAATCATATAAAACTCTATATTCTCGGGGAAGTACGGTGCACCTCCGCCCACGCAACCATGCCTCGCCATTTACTGTGCATTCTCTTTACACTCAAAAAAATTATTGCGCATCATTTTTCCAAAAAGCCGCCATGCAAATGGCTTAGGGTTGTGTTTGTTTATTTGGTCTTTGGAGGAGAAGCTGTTGGAGCTAGATAAAGCTATTTGGCCTGCTAGAGCTGGATGAGGATGGTAGTTTGTAACATTCCAAAATTTGAGTTTCGGAGCGTCCGAATTTCAAAATTTACCATTTGCATTTTTCCTCGGATTAATAAAGCTTAATCCGGATCTTCCCAAAAGCAAAAGGATTTAATTTGACTAATCTATCCATCAAAATAAAGGTTTCCAGTTTTTATTGGGTTCCTTGTGCTTCAAGGAATTTTTCTGTATTTTTTGGAGATTTTTCTGAATTTATTTGCTATTTGTTTGGATTTATTTGTTTTTATTCGAATTTCTGGAGTTTTCTTAAATTCGGAAATCATTTAATATCCTTTTTACCTTCCGGGCCGAATCCCTTGCCTCCGGCCCAATTTTATTCATTCCCCTTGGCCCACTCCTATTCCGTTGGCCGCTCTCATTCATCGGCCCACCCACCGAGTAAAACCCTAATACCGATCAACGGCGGCCCTCGCTCAGATCGCCTTGCTCTGTCGGCCGTCGGATCTGCGTCGTATGGACGCCCGTGATCGCGCCACGTAGCTCCACCGCGCCGCCGCCTGTTCCAATTTCCCAGCCGCGTCGCCGCCTCGGATTCCACGCTTTGCATGCCATCCTAGGCTATTTGAGCTCCTGAGACGCCTCGTGCTGTGTTCTCCTCTCCGTGCCGCACCCATTGCCCTCTTCGCCGTCGCCCGAGAGTCCTCCGTTGAGCCGCAAGCCCTCGCCGAAGTCCGCCGCTGTGCCCAAGCCCTTCTTCACTGTTTTCCCTCCCCGCCGTTCTCCTCCGTCCGAGCTCCGATTCCAGTGATTCAAATTTCTAAATTTATGATCTATCTCCCAGTGCCATTCTTTTCAATTTTTTGAATTTTATTTGAATTTGTTTTATTTATTTGTTCTTGTTTCACGTGTAGACGACGCAGTCGCAACGCAGGAGAATCATCAGGCAGAGGTAGAACCAGCAGGTGGCATTTAAGGCAAGTCTCCTTGACGCACGTTGATCCCATTGTTTATAACTGTTTTATAAAATGTTTACAACTTGCATGGCTATTTATATAAACTGATGATGTTAAAATGTAGGATGTTAGTTATACCTATTTTGAAATGACACCCTTGCTGTTTGATTACCATGCCTTTGTAACCTTAGGTTTGAATCATGAAATCATGTATCATGTGATTAACCTTGTTTAGTACGATAGACTGTGCTTAGGATTGATGTTGATTAAAAATGCCTATGGCGGGTTAAATTCTAAATGTTGTTGAAACTTGTTTTTATCAAAATTGTAGCAAGGTGATTGCTGCTGTGATTGCAAAATAAAAATAAAATAAAAGTGGTTTAGATTGGGGCGGAATGGTTTGTCGGGCGGGTGCGGATGGAGCACTGGTTCTGGTTTGTGAAAGCCGCCCTAATCAATTTAAGGACCGACGCTTATGACTGTTCATTCTAAGCATTACCGTGCAACCACAAGTCTATAATGGGTACGACCTGGCTGAATAATTTGTAGAAACCTAACTTAGACTTGCCAGTTGGTGGAATGTGGGTGCCGGATGGAGGCAAGTCGTATTTCCACACCTGCAAGAGGGGTTTTCATCTTGGTGGATGGAACCACGACAATGTGAAACCTCGGTGGGTGGGTCGGGTTAGGTGTATACATTGTAAAGGCCTTGTCATGATCTCTCTGCCGACACACCAAAGGAAGTGTGTTCATAGCGCTTGGCATTAAAGAGATGATCATGTCTTGTGGGTAAAGCTGTACACCTTTGCAGAGTTAAAACTACTTAAGTAGCCGTGCCCACAGTCAAGAGCGGGCAAGGTACGCTAGCACATTGTAGATCTTATGGATTTTGTTTTAAATGAAAATGATGTTTTGGGAATCCGTGAGTGGTTGGAACTCTCGGATTATGGTTTGGCGGTTGGAGCCAGTCAGGTGGTTGGAACCTGTGTTATTGTTATATCAAAATTCAATTACTATTCTATTACATTTTGTTAAATGCTGCTTTGTGAAATTATTATTGGTATTTAAAGTTAAACTCTGCTTTACGCCAAATAAACCATATTATGCCTTCAATTGTTTAGCCATGCATATAGTTATCATGCATTATGTTTCCAAGACTTGCGGAGTACATTTTGTACTCACCCTTGCAACTTCCCAACTTTCCACAGAAGATAATGCTGAAGCTGAAGGTGACTATGAGTTCTATGCTTGTGGTTATGATGAAGGCGATCCGGACTACTAGGATCGTGCCCGATCGATTACTGTGGCATATGGATTGGCTCATTCTGCTGCTACTATTTTAATTCCGCTGCTTCTTATTGAACTCAAGCCATAAGGCTGGTTAATTGTAATACTTTGGCCATAAGGCTGATACTCTTTTTTGCTTAATTAATATTAGTTGCTTCATGATATGATTGTGTTATCATCACTGTTTTCACTGTGTGTGCTAGCTGTTTCTGGACTAGCACGGATATACACAGAGGGTTCGGATTTAGAAATCCGGGTCCCGACACAATTTTTCGTAAATAACAGTTAAGTTGTAAGGGTACCAGGGAAGTGGGATTTTCAGAAGCTCCAGCCAGCTCGAGAAGAATCGTTTTCCTTGCTTCTCTCGCGTAGTGCAAATTGGGTTGGAGCTTCTTCTCTCCGTCTGGCTGAAAAAATACTGTTTGTTTTGGCTTATGGCTTATGGAGGTCTAGAAGCCAAATAAGCTCAAGCCTAAACAAACACAGCCTTAGTCTTTTGCCTCCCCCGCATGAGGTCGGCAGTTCGAATCCCAGCCAAAGCTGTTTCTCCCGTAACACTGTGCCAGCCACAGTTTTTATTAACAGGAAAGATAATACACTTTGCTGATTTTATTGAACTGCTAAATCACGCCGTAAATTTTTGAAACTTTTTATAATGGTCCTCAAAGAATGCCTAGACTATCATAAAAAACCGGATCATGATCGAACCTGTGCGATTTTTAAAAATTCTATCAATTCTACTAATGTATTTAAAGCAGCTATGCTAATTTAATTGAGCTACTAAATTTGCAGATTCGTGAAAATTTTTAAAAGGGTCCAGAGAGCATGCCTGCACTACCATAAAAATTCTAGATCATGATCAAACTTTTGTGATTTTTAAAAATCTAACAATGCTACTGATGCACTTAAAGCAAGTTCACTCATTTGATTGAGCTACCGAATTTTTAAATTCTTTAAGATTTGTTAGAAGGGTCCTCAAGGCATGCCTGAGCTACTATAAAAAAAATGGAATCATGATTGAACTTTTACTATTTTAAGAATTTACGACAATTTGGTTTCTTTTTTTTAGGTGTTCCTGAAAAAGATATTTTAAGTTTTTCTAAAAATGATCTCCTTTCTCAGCTAGAATCTCTACTTGTTTCGGTGATTTCTTATGCCAGCAGCAACGCGTGGGCTTGTTGCACACTAGTATATATTGTTTCGTGACACGGTAGTATATGAGAGGCTGCTTTGACAACTACTAATTGCTATCACAATATTTTTGGTAAGAGTTGTGAAAATATAGCATTGTGGAAGCATTTTAATTTGATCAAAATTTGATGCCACGTCATCCAAATTAATAGACGTACATTTGTACACGGAGTAGTGTTTTTGCAAGGAAACTGCCTATACACGAGGCAACTTTGACTACTAATTGGTATCGCAATATTTTAGTAAAAACTATGATAATACAATATTATCAAAGTTTTTACCATGAATCTATTATCAATATTCTCATATTAATGGTCAAAGGACCGCATTTCTCATAATAAACGACCTACATTTGTAAAAGGGAATAATGTAGCGTTGTCGCAGAATAAATCCGCGAGAGCCGTTAGAACCTGCAATTCAAAACTAGCCCTATGTTTCTCGTTTTTTGAAAATCTAGCCCCAACGAAAATATTTGCAAAAATGTCCCCTTCCTCATCGTGGTAGTCGACACGTGTCACCAGCCAAGCCCGAGAAACACAAAAAATGGCCATATTGCAGCAGTGGGTGTGAGCGTGAAAGAGCGCGCTTTCGCGCCTAAGGAGCGCTGAAGGCATCCTCCCACTCTACCTGAGCGCGGCAACCATATGTCTCTCGGTCTCACGCCCACTTGCGTGCTGCCTGCCTACCCCCACGTTGCTCGCTGCATCTTGCTCACTCGCTACAACGTGGTCGGCTGGTTTTCATGCTCCCTAAGCGCAGCAAAGAATGCGTTTGGCCTGCAGCATCTTCTATTGTGAAGGAGAGAGCCATTTTTACAAATTTGTGTGAGAAGGTTATATTTACAAAAAAAAAAATACAGGGGATTAGATAAGGGATGATTTCCATATTTTTGTTGAACATTTCCAACTTACATATAACTAGGGATGAAAATGGTTTGGATATTTGCCGACCGATTCGGATATTTTTTGATACAAATTCTGTCGGATAGTATCGGATCGGATACGGATACGAATTGTTTTTTGTCGGATACGGATACGGATTCGGTAGCTCATTATCTGTCAGATACGGATACGGATTCGGATAATCCGGATAATGGTGGGTCGGATATCCGGATAGACATATGGGCTAGGCCAATACTACTTTTTTGGTCTAAAAAGGTTTCTTAATTTCTGAATTGTTTTCTAATTTAATTAATCTCTAAAGCAAGTTTCAATTATTAAAATTAACAAACCAACTCCAAAAATTATGAATTTTTTTGAGAAAGTTCCAATAACAATATGACATTTAAAAAATATTTTCAAGATTTTATCAGCTTTTAATTTTTCTCAAAATTCAAAAACTCCTATTCTTAATAGGAAAATATATTAAAAAGCAGCTGAAAAATGTATAAAAACTTATAAATACATAATTTATTATTTTAAACATAATTCAACTAAGAATATAAATCTTGAGTCGTTACATGTATGTGTCATATACTTTTTCTAGAGATATGATATCTAAGTATTATCAAACTTTTAGTGTGTTATGTGTTTGCATCTATTTGTATCTCTGAGTAAAGATTACCTTTATTTTGTGCTTTAATCTATGTGTATGATGAACTAATCGTATGTGTGTGATAAACTAAACCTTATATAATTTTTGTTTGCGACATGGTATCTAACTATTGTCTAAGTGAATGAACATGCTAACATTTGTTCAATTTTCAATAATATTTTGATCAAATCAATTAGTTATATGTTTCTGTTGATTTTTATGTACAATTTAAGAGATTATCATGTCATAATGGAGAGGAATACCAAGATATTTAATAGGGAAAGAACCTACTTTGCAGCAAAGAATATTGGCATACCGATTAGTCTCATTCTCATCACAACCCAAAGTAATCAGCTCACTTGTTAAAATTAATTCTCAAACCAGACATTTGTTCAAAGCAAGTGAGGAACCAATTAAGATGTAAAACAAATCTCTCAACATTCTTAAGAAACAGAAGAGTATCATCAGCACACTGCAGGCTAATAATACCCCAGGCAGAAATCCCTCAATTTGCAGAGTTATATCCAATTCCTCTTCCTCCTTGGTTTTATATCCAATTCCTCTTCCTCCTTGGTCACTTTCTCAATCGAATCACACCATGTTACAACATCAAGTATGGGACGGTTTGGATGGCTGTCAGCGGCTTTCCTAATAGCTGCCTCTGCTGCCATAGTTTTGAAACATCTGCGCCCTCACTGTTAACTATGGCATCAACTTTCTTGAGGCTCAGAAGATGTTCGATACCGAAGAGAAACCATTAGTTTCTGCTGTGAGCACATGGATTGGTACCGGATCATGATCGAAACATGCGATTTTTAAAAATTCTATCAATTCTACTAATGTATTTAAAGCAGCTATGCTAATTTAATTGAGCTACTAAATTTGCAGATTCGTGAAAATTTTTAAAAGGGTCCAGAGAGCATGCCTGCACTACCATAAAAATTCTAGATCATGATCAAACTTTTGTGATTTTAAAAATCTAACAATGCTACTGATGCACTTAAAGCAAGTTCACTCATTTGATTGAGCTACCGAATTTTTAAATTCTTTAAGATTTGTTAGAAGGGTCCTCAAGGCATGCCTGAGCTACTATAAAAAAATGGAATCATGATTGAACTTTTACTATTTTAAGAATTTACGACAATTTGGTTTCTTTTTTTAGGTGTTCTGAAAAAGATATTTTAAGTTTTTCTAAAAATGATCTCCTTTCTCAGCTAGAATCTCTACTTGTTTCGGTGATTTCTTATGCCAGCAGCAACGCGTGGGCTTGTTGCACACTAGTATATATTGTTTCGTGACACGGTAGTATATGAGAGGCTGCTTTGACAACTACTAATTGCTATCACAATATTTTTGGTAAGAGTTGTGAAAATATAGCATTGTGGAAGCATTTTAATTTGATCAAAAATTTGATGCCACGTCATCCAAATTAATAGACGTACATTTGTACACGGAGTAGTGTTTTTGCAAGGGAAACTGCCTATACACGAGGCAACTTTGACTACTAATTGGTATCGCAATATTTTCGTAAAAACTATGATAATACAATATTATCAAAGTTTTTACCATGAATCTATTATCAATATTCTCATATTAATGGTCAAAGGACCGCATTTCTCATAATAAACGACCTACATTTGTAAAAGGGAATAATGTAGCGTTGTCGCAGAATAAATCCGCGAGAGCCGTTAGAACCTGCAATTCAAAACTAGCCCTATGTTTCTCGGTTTTTGAAAATCTAGCCCCAACGAAAATATTTGCAAAAATGTCCCTTCCTCATCGTGGTAGTCGACACCGTGTCACCAGCCAAGCCGAGAAACACAAAAATGGCCATATTGCAGCAGTGGGTGTGAGCGTGAAAGAGCGCGCTTTCGCGCCTAAGGCGCTGAAGGCATCCTCCACTCTACCTGAGCGCGGCAACCATATGTCTCTCGGTCTCACGCCCACTTGCGTGCTGCCTGCCTACCCCCACGTTGCTCGCTGCATCTTGCTCACTCGCTACAACGTGGTCGGCTGGTTTTCATGCTCCCTAAGCGCAGCAAAGAATGCGTTTGGCCTGCAGCATCTTCTATTGTGAAGGAGAGAGCCATTTTTACAAATTTGTGTGAGAAGGTTATATTTACAAAAAAAAAAAATACAGGGGATTAGATAAGGGATGATTTCCATATTTTTGTTGAACATTTCCAACTTACATATAACTAGGGATGAAAATGGTTTGGATATTTGCCGACCGATTCGGATATTTTTTGATACAAATTCTGTCGGATAGTATCGGATCGGATACGGATCTGAATTGTTTTTTATCGGATACGGATCTGGATTCGGTAGCTCATTATCTGTCGATCACGGATACGGATTCGGATAATCCGGATAATGGTGGGTCGGATATCCGGATAGACATATGGGCTAGGCCAATACTACTTTTTGGTCTAAAAGGTTTCTTAATTTCTGAATTGTTTTCTAATTTAATTAATCTCTAAAGCAAGTTTCAATTATTAAAATTAACAAACCAACTCCAAAAATTATGAATTTTTTGAGAAAGTTCCAATAACAATATGACATTTAAAAAATATTTTCAAGATTTTATCAGCTTTTAATTTTTCTCAAAATTCAAAACTCCTATTCTTAATAGGAAAATATATTAAAAAGCAGCTGAAAAATGTATAAAAACTTATAAATACATAATTTATTATTTTAAACATAATTCAACTAAGAATATAAATCTTGAGTCGTTACATGTATGTGTCATATACTTTTTCTAGAGATATGATATCTAAGTATTATCAAACTTTTAGTGTGTTATGTGTTTGCATCTATTTGTATCTCGAGTAAAGATTACCTTTATTTTGTGCTTTAATCTATGTGTATGATGAACTAATCGTATGTGTGTGATAAACTAAACCTTATATAATTTTTGTTTTGACATGGTATCTAACTATTGTCTAAGTGAATGAACATGCTAACATTTGTTCAATTTTCAATAATATTTTGATCAAATCAATTAGTTATATGTTTCTGTTGATTTTTATGTACAATTTAAGAGATTATCATGTCATAATGGAGAGGAATACCAAGATATTTAATAGGGAAAGAACCTACTTTGCAGCAAAGAATATTGGCATACCGATTAGTCTCATTCTCATCACAACCCAAAGTAATCAGCTCACTTGTTAAAATTAATTCTCAAACCAGACATTTGTTCAAAGCAAGTGAGGAACCAATTAAGATGTAAAACAAATCTCTCAACATTCTTAAGAAACAGAAGAGTATCATCAGCACACTGCAGGCTAATAATACCCCAGGCAGAAATCCCTCAATTTGCAGAGTTATATCCAATTCCTCTTCCTCCTTGGTTTTATATCCAATTCCTCTTCCTCCTTGGTCACTTTCTCAATCGAATCACACCATGTTACAACATCAAGTATGGGACGGTTTGGATGGCTGTCAGCGGCTTTCCTAATAGCTGCCTCTGCTGCCATAGTTTTCGAAGCATCTGCGCCCTCACTGTTAACTATGGCATCAACTTTCTTGAGGCTCAGAAGATGTTCGATACCGAAAGAGAAACCATTAGTTTCTGCTGTGAGCACATGGATTGGTAGAAACAGACTCAAAAGCTTTGGCATAGCCAATGGTTCAAAGGTCAAATATATCGAGGGACAATGCAAATAAAACCCCTGAAGACTAGGGAATTGATCGCTTTGGACGATAAGCCATTCTGTGTGTATTTGTTTGGACGATAGATACAGATGGCGCAGCATCGGTAAGCCTCAAGCAACTGGAAATCTTCCATCCTTACTTCTGAAATATTGATCCTTACATACATGAGGCTACTATGTGATGCCATCCACTTTGAAGCCCTCGGAAGATAGCATCCACCACTCATATGGAACCTCTGAAGATCAGGTGAAGGAGACCAATAGTCCAAAAACTCTAGATTGCAGTCATTGCCATCAATGTCCAGAGACTGAAGGTGAACCAATTTGCCAAGCGAAGAGATTAATGTTTCGTCATACTTGTTAGTATCACAGCATGACCAGTCGGAAGACCAGAATAGCAGCAATTCCCTCAGATTAAGCAGATAACCAAGCTTTTGCACAGCACCAAGTGGACTCTGTAAGATGTCAAACTGTCCTAGCCTCCAAAGTTCTAGCATATTTCCAATCTTGTCAGGTAATGTCAACCTGTCAACATGTAGATGAAGTAGACTTCTTAGCTTCAAAATACTTGTCGGTAATTGTCGCACTCTGGTCTCTTTGGAACATCTAATGTCTCGAGGAGGTGCAACCGGCCAATCTGAGCTGGGAGCTTGCTGATTTTCATATGCTGAATGCCCAAGAACTTCAACTGAAACAAATTACTGATGTTCCCAAGATCATTTTCCCCAATGTACTTACAGCCTCTTAGCTCCAGTACTCGTAAAAGTCTCAAGTTCTTAAGAGGAAATTTATTTTTAACAGGTCCAAACAAAGCTAAATATCGAGTATGTGATAAATTGTAAGTTGTAGGGATGGCATAGTGATCTTCCTTGATGTTGGCAAGAGTAAATCGGCGAATTTTACCATGTGGCGTGCATGTGACCCTGGAGCATCAAGCAGCGTAATAAAATTTTCTTCAACAGCCATGGATCAGCCATGGATCCAATCAAGTCAAGCACCATACTGTGGACACGGCAAGTGCGCACTGTACCATCATATTCAATGTTAATTGGTTCAGTCATACTCCTACAGATAAGTTCATTAAAGTATAGTTCTCCTGTTTTCTGCAGACTTTCTCCCTTTTCTTGACAAATAAAACCTTCAGCAATCCATCTCCGAATCAAATGGTCCCTCCTGATATTATGCTTCCCTGGATATGAACTTAAAGACAACAAACAAGTCTTTAGTTGAGGTGGAAGAGAATAGTAACTAATCGCTGGCATCCTTTTTGTTGGCTCCACATCAGGGCTTTTTTCATGTGCAGAGCAGACAAGATTTTGCATCATCTCCCAAGTTTCCTTTGCATTAGGTTTACTAGCCAACAAACTAGCTATAGCAATTATGGCCAAAGGTACACCTCCGCATTTCTTCAAAATCTTCTCTGAAATTTGTTTCAGATCAGGGGGGCAACTATCCTGACAGCCATAAACCCTCCTATGAAACAATTCTTCTGAATGACAGGCACTGAGAGTTGGTATCTTGTAAACATAGTCGTCCCAATGGGAGCAACATAATTCAGCTACACTCTCAATTCGTGTGGTAGTAATTATTCTACTGCCGTGATTATTCTCAGGCAAAGCACCATTGATGATTCTCCATGATGATATGCTCCATATATCGTCAAGGACAATTAAATACCTACAGGTGTTATTTTACATCACAGAAATGTTAGATTAAACAAAATCTGACTATAAAACAGAATATAGTATAAGCAAATTCCATTAAATAGACTGATGCTTTAGATCTCAAAACAGGATGGCATGCTCACATACTTCTCCCAACAAAATGTGTACTTATAACAACATTAGATCGAAATAAAGACCAGTAAGATTGGTGTAATATCAGTGGACTAACACTAGGGAAAACTTTCTCGATTAAAAAAAAAACTACGGACCCCACCGAGATTTCCAAAAACTGGAAATTCCAGAAAATCTCACGAAAAATGGTGTAACATCCAAAATTTCACAAATTGAAATACAAGTATCTAAATTTGCATTTGGCCATGACTTGAAGTTTTGGAAATTTATAAAATTTTCTGGAATTTCTGCATTTAAAGAAATACTTTTAAATGATCAAGTTATGGTTTTTGAAATCTAATTTTTGAATTCAAACAAACACAAAGTCTCCAAAAGTTTTAGGGCCTCTTGAATTTATTTGATGCTTCAAAAAATCAAAAACAGCAAATCCTTAATAGGACAGAGGCAACAAAAGATTTTTATAAAAATCCACAGAGCTGATCATGCTCTAAAATTTTTATAGGAAACAATAGCAATACCTCAGAGCCACCTCCAAATATTTTCACAAAATTTCAACTCAATTTGATAACAACAACAACAAAGCCTTTTAGTCCCAAGCAAGTTGGGGTAGGCTAGAGTTGAAACCCAAAACGATCCGTTAACAAAGGGAGAAAGAGAGAGATGAGGAAGTAGAACAAGCCTAAAACTATACCAAAGCGTGGCATAAAGCCTAATCAAGGTTAGAACGCGTGGATAGTCGCTTTCTCGCACTTCTATCCAAAGCCAACTCTTTCGATATATTCTATCCTTTTAAATCTGAAAAGAATGGATGTCAAAATACAAATTTTAGTCTCTCTCCTACAGCCAAGTGGGCCCCCACTTTTCAGTTTGTCACTTCACTTGTGTAAGCGGCCCTCCCTTCCTCTCTCCTCCCTCTGCCCCCCCCCCCCTTGCCACGCCCCGGCACCCCCACGCTCAGGGCCCGCTTGCCAGCGACCTTTTTCTCCCCATATGCACACGGCCGCACCAGAGTGCACCCAACCCCGCATATATTCCTAGTTTACCTTTACATTATTTCAATTTGATAAGCACGCATAAAATAGGCAATAATACATATGTATATTATTATTATATAAAATGTATAGCCGTGTAAATGGTGTCGGCATTTTTTGGAAAATGGCGAATTCGTGTCGGTGTCGTGTTGTGTCGTGTTGATGTATCTGTGTCTGTGCATCATAGATCGCCCGCGTGCTGTTGTTCCTGCCATGGCAGCCGAGTCCCCTTCTCCCTTCCGTGATACTTGCTCCGTGTGCTTAAGCTGCTGCCACGTTGTCTTGGCAGCGCACCGTGCCATTGAGCCCACTAGCGCTCCGCTTCCCCTCTGCCAGCCCACTAACCCCAGGCCTCGTGTGCGCGCCTTCCCTGCCAAAGATCCTTGCCCCGGTATTCTTTCTCCCTTGGACACAACGCTTGCTCATAGGCGTTGCACCAAGCTTCTCGATCGTCTCTATTTAAGCGCTACGTCAGCCACGGCCACCCTCCCCGCACCACCACAGAGCTCCTCCACGGTGAGCGAAAATCTAATTCCTCAAACTTGAAGCACTCTTGCCATTCCCCGAACTCATTGCTACCCCTTATTACAACTCGGATTAGCTGAAGCAGCCCCGTTGCAATCCTTTTCTTACTCAACTTCGGCCAGCAACGACAAGCCACATCAGCCATCTCTCGCCGCCGCCAGGTGCAAAAATGGGTCTCTAGGACCTCGCTAGTGCTTTCCCCAGCTTCCCCGATCCAAAGCACCCTCTATTCTTCCCCGAGGCTAGCCACCATTTCCTCTGCCGCTTCTCCTCAACGTTGGCAGCCTCCAGTACCCCCGGCCACCATCGACCGGTGCCCTAGCCTCCCCGCATCCCCCTCTAGCTAACCCCAGAGGTAGCCGAGCATGATCAGCCTCCACTCACCGTCGGCGAGCTTCACCCAGCCTTCCCCTGTTTTGTGACATCGACGGTGGGCCCTTTGTCGGTGCCCCTCGTCTTAAGCCGGACGCACTAACATTGGGTCCCTCGTCATCATTTCTAATCATGGTTATTAAAAGCGTAAAACAAGAACGAAAACGACCCTCCTTTTTAACTTTTAAGCGTTTAAGCGAGTGTTGAAAGCGTAGTTTTAGACACTATTGCAAAAGCGAATATGGGGCAAAGATATATCACGAATCACGAGGACATGAGCGAATTCTTTCATGATCCAGGGTCAAACACTCAAACCGTCAAAGTCCGGACACGATATCAACAAGCTGCAAGCCTCTCGGTTGGATATCAACAAGCCTCTCGGTTGGAGGAAGCGAAACTGACGGTTTTTGAAGCTACAACCGGACGACGAAGAAACCAAATGAGTTCTCATTTTTGAAGTCTGAATAAAGCGATGCCTCGGGTTGTCACGCAGGACGATCAACTCCTCGCCCCCATTCGCGGCGGGCCGGCGTAGGAACCGTTGTCTCTCGCGATGGCTTCACCGCGAAGAAGACGAAGCAATGGCCGTTGCGGTGCGAGGAAGAGTGTGGCGCTCGAGCAGGCGGCGGCACGGCGCTCTGGCGGCGATGGCGACGGGTGACACTGCCGGAGGATGATGGCCGCCGTGGTCGGTGGCAGGTGGCAGCAGAGAGGAGCCCGGAAGCACACGGCGATCTGGCGACCCGACCCTCGATGGGGCGGCGACTTCGGGTACATGGATCGCTGACCTCGACGTAACGCCGACGTTCTCAGCTCGGCGCGTTCAAGCGTTACGACGATGTAAACGTCGTTTTCACGACATTTTAATAACCATGTTTCTAATTAAACCAAATTTTAATATATGAGTCTATGACATGTGGGCCCTAGTAGAATTTAAAGATTTAATTCATAAAACCAAATCGTTATTATTAAATGAGTCACATGTGGACCCCATATGTCAGTGACTGAAATTAAATAAAAAATCTAAGAAATGAGAAATACGCTTTCTCAGTTCGGAGACATATTTTCCTATTTTAGGTAATTTTTCAGTATAAACAATATTCAAATGCTTGTAGCTTAGCAAATAAACTCCAAATTGACCCAAACCTGTTTCTAAATTTTTATAAAATCATGAACTTTCGACTTCTGCAAAAAGATTTAAATTTAAGCTTTGTTTAGATTTAATTTCCATTTAGAGTAATATTTTAGTACATTCAAAATTCACAAGTCTACAACTTCTACAAATAAACTTCAAATTTAATGAAACCGGTTTCTAAGTTCTTATAAATGCATGAACTCTCAGTTCTGCAGCAAGATTTAAATCTAGGCTCTGTTTAAATTCAATTCCTATTTAAGATGATTTATAGCTCCATTCTAAATTTAAATATCCATGACTTTTGCAAATGAACTCCAAACTTGCCAAAAACCAATTTCTCAGGGAAAAAAAATGAAAAACCAAAAGAATTTTGCTGTTTGTGAGACTCAAACCCCTATGCTGCAAGTATAATGCCTTGCCACTACAACAGGCGTGCATTGCTGTCGATCCAGTAACCGGAAGAAATTTACCCCCCTAACTCCAACCCCCAAACCACCCATCTAATCCTGTCTGCTTTGAACCCCACATCTTTCATTGTGGACAGAACAGCATAGAGGCTAAGATACATGCACTACCATACGTGGCCTTCCTAATGCAGACTAGTTAATACTGCTTATTTAAGAGGCAGAACAAGGAAAATGGCCATTTCATATTGAAATCTGAAGTTGTTCTGGGAGGAACCGTCACAAACTACAACATCCATAATATGGTGATTTCAGTTTTTAAATTATTTCATAGGCATAAGATTCCATCAAACTCTCAGCTCAATATGCTTACTAGCAAAAGTTGTTGTTCAGGTCCTCAAAATGGTCATAATTTTTGCTAATAGTGTTAGTTTTGGGAAACTAAATTAGAGTCGCATAAAAAAGTAAGTACTCAAATTTTCACATCGGTGCCAAATTGGCCCTTCAACATATGTTATTTTCCAGCAAGTACCCTATGTGGCAGGCCACAAATATATATATATATATATATATATATATATATATATATATATATATTTATTTATTTATTTTTCAATTCCTACTCCAATGCCTTGTGCAACTCCTTGACTGTGCGCATAGAACCAATTAGTTCTTTTTAGGAAAAAAAGGTCAAGTATTCCAAAAAGGTCAAGTATTATTGTAGCTGGAGGAAGAGAGTTATCTTCAGATGCTAAAGTGCAAAATCTCCAATATGAAGTTCCAAATGTTCTTTTTTGTACTATCTTTAAATTGTTAAGCCTGGGAAATTATGATTTTAGTTTGGGAGCAGATTGGATCTTTGAACACAATTCGATTGAATTGGATCTTCGGGCAAAGTTACTGAATACCACAAAGAATGTGCAGTCCATTCAATTCAGAGATTTTATTCATCAAACTATTAATTATATGTTCACAGCTGAGAAGCTTCAGAGGATGGTCGCAAAAAGTTCAAATGGATTCTGGGTGCAAGTGAATGCTTTGGTCTCGGATTGGTAGGTTTCAGCGCCAGTTGATCTCAAGGAGATAGAAGCAATTCTCAGGAATCCTTTGCAAGTAGTAACATCTGAGATCGAACAACAACTTATACAATTCCCAGCCCATACAGTACAAGGAATCTTAGGTACTGCCCTTTTCCATTGGTAGTCGATACTGGGCAAGTGAAGAGGTTGGCTCGAAAAGGAGTGAATGGACTATTGATCCAATTAAATGTCATGGAATCAGGATTACCAGACACAGTGAATCAACTCGGTCCAGAATTAGAGGCAGTCCTTAATGACTATGTGGATGTTTTTGCTGAAATTGAGAGCTTACCATCAAAACAAGACTGTGACCATGAGATAAATCTGATGGCTGATGCAGAGCCACTTAATTGGAGGTCTTACAGAATACCATTCCACCAAAGAACTGTTTTGGAACCTATCATCAAAGAGGTGCAGAAGATTGAAGAGTGTGCTGTCATCATATATATGATTCCAGAATGGGAAACTAATGTTAAAGCTAGTTATGAGCAAGAAGCCAAGGGGTCAAAATTCGTGAGCGATTTGCTGACTGGTGAGGACCCGAATGGCAAAAACAGAATGGAAACTGGAATTCTCAAGTACAAGAACAAGGGCTTATGGTGTACAGAGGACAAGAGTGACCTCAGTTCACTGCTATTAGATGCTTTCCATAACCCAGTTCTGGGTACTCATTTAGGGGTGAGGCCAACCAACTTCAGACTTCAGAGGGTTTTCTATTGGTTGTTCATGAGAGGAAGTGGGGAATTCCTTGTCAGAGAATATCCTGTGTTACACGTTAGCCAATTAACAAAACATGTCAGTAACCATGCAGCTCCTCCTCCTGGATTTCCATTAGTTGACTCAGAATGCAAGATTATGACAGAGCCCATAGTGATACGGGTTCGGCAAATGATACCAATGGAGGATGTAGCTGTGGCCCAATGGCTTATTCTGTGGCTAAATTTACCTCCGGAAGAAGCTACAGGGGAGGTGATTCATATAATCAGAGTGAATTTCCAAGTTTCAGTTCTTGGGGACAAGAACTGTCTTCAGAAAGGGGGTAATGTCAGAAGCGATGTTGCTGAAGACTGGAAAACTGGGAGACGCGGGAAATCAGGGGAAACAGAGGAAGCTGAAGGCGGTGTTTAAAGATGAATCAACGGCCAGAGAAGAATGCGTAGGGTTTCGATCCATCCGACGGCTATCTTACCGGCAACAGTGATTACTGGGCGTTATTTGCTTGCTGTTTTGTCGTCTTCTTCCTTTTACATGTTTGTTTTACTCTGAACGCTTTTCTCTTTCTTTTACCGCGGTGACTGGCTGGATGTATAAATTCAGTGATGGAATGGAAAACGAATATCCTTCCGCATATTTGCTTAGCCTATCCGAGTATTGTAGAACCCTAGCTATTTCCGGTAGTTCTTGCTCGTTCTGGCGGCGGGATCAAACTTCTTCAGTGCTGATCGAAGGTGTCTGGATCGCTTGTGATTTGTGGTCCTGACACCTCCTTCGCCAGGGTTGTCTTGCCGATCCCTCCAGCTCCGACAATGGAGACTACCCTGAGCCTCTGTGCAACCTCCGGCTCCCCGTCCATCAGCAGCCGCCGGACGACCTCGTCCCTCGGGCCATCCATCCCGACAAGGCCGCCAACCATCAGCTCCTCGAAGATCTCGCGGCGCCGGGGGTTTATCGGCACCACGGGGTGGCTAGGGTTGGAGACGGCGGCGTCGACGAGGCAGCGCGGCCGCCGATGGAGCATCTCGACCACTTTAGCCTCCAGCGCTTTGATCTGGTTGGCCATCTCGCGTTTCGCCAACAGCTTCTGCAGGCATGTTACCGGGAACCCCATACGGTCGCCGGAACTGCCATGCCGGAAAAGGAAAATGTCCACCATGTCGTCGACGTCGTAGGACAGTTCCCGCACTTTCTGCGCCCAATCTTTCGACTGCGCATCGAGCTCCCCGTCCACGTCCGCCAGCCTCGCGAGGACAGCGTGCATGTCGCTTAATTCATCTCTCAGAGAGGCGATTTGGGAATTCAAGCCCTTGAGAAGATTGTCCTCACCGCTATGTGTTGGTTCCCTTCCTCGGTGGGGAAGACGGGTGGAGAAGAAGGGTCATGTGATGTCGATGGCATTTTGCAAATACGCCCTTGACATATTTCCAATTAGCATGCTGAAGACCACTGCCCGATCAACAAGTGGAAAGGTCTCGATGACGCACCGCCCATCGCACCGAGCCATTTTCTAACCCACCCGAACACGTTTCACTGGTTCACACGTCAAAACCAGCACCCAGTGGAAAGGTCAAAAGCTGTTCTGGTGGCCGAAAGCCCATAGTAGGGCTATAGGCTCCACCGTGCACATTTACCGTGCCATTACGGCACATCGTGAATGCTTTTTTTCCCTTCTTTCCTGTTCTTTTCACACATCATAATAATTATATTATGGTTGCTGTTACACTCTAATATCTTTCTTACATAAAGTGGTTTTCGGATCGGATCATAATTTTATGAGATATGGTAAAAATGTGCATGATATTAAAAACAAAGGAATAAATCTCGTAGAGAGAACAAAATTAACGACGTTCAAGCAACCACAGCGAGAACAAAAGATTTGACATAATGTCGCAGATTCTTCAAGCACAACGTCAAAAGGGTGCAAGGGATTATTGCTCTCTCACTACATCTCAACCATTTTAGAAACTTTGTACCTTTGTCGTATATAAGAATCTAATGCTAAATAATAATAATCTAGCGTCTAATCGTGAATGCTTTTTCCCCTTCTTTTCTATTCTTTTTCTCGCATCATAACAGTTATTACATTATGGTTGCTGTGACACTCTGATATCTTTCTTATGCGAAGTGATATATTTCTTATGCGAAGTGATATGTTAAAGATAATTGTATATAGCGTACGTAGTCACGTGGATAAGCCCCTAGTTGCCGTAAAGATAAAGATGTACTAGTCCTTGTCATCGTGAGAAGGGCGGTGAATGTGGTCGTGTCAGCTAAGGTGCGAAGGATTGCAACAACCCACGCACGCTGTTTGGAAAGAAAACGCCACCAAATATTTGCCATATTTTGAGCGTGTATCGCCCATCAAATGTGAAGTACCTGAATGAAAATCAGCACCAATGCAGCAAAGCAGTACAGCCCTCGTGAACCCTCGTTACTTTGAGTTCAACTTACTACTCGTTAGCAGTATATACTATTTCCGTGCACCCACGGAATAGATACACTGCGTCGAAAACCAACCGATTGCCTAGCCTCTCCCCCAAGAAACGCACAAGCCCCACCCGTTTGGAAAACACCACTTCCCCAGGGTCTACGCCGCAAAGTCGACGAAGCGCAAGCCAACCGGGACAAGGGAAAACCACGGGCTGTGGCCGGCGCGTGGGCGCTGACGCGGAGCCCCCCGCCGCACGCTGTTTGTTTGGATGCGTACGCACCTACGTCCGCCCGCGTCGGTCGTTCCGACGTATTCAATTTCGCCTGTACTGTCTGTACCACACGGTTCACACCTGTTTCTGTTGGAATGGTATTTGTTGACCTGCCGTGAGTCATAACGAAGAACCCGGCTGTACGGTACGCAGTCCTTGGAAACTAAAAGTTGGACAAATCATGCCCAGCTTTGGCAGTGGTTTCGATCAAACGGATAACCGGAAGCGTCCAAACGGTAACTAAAGCTGGTGATTGATCTTTGAAAAATTAGGACGGCCTGGACGGGCTCACGTCAAAAAGAGAAAAAGGAAAGGAGTGCTCCAGAACGGATGGTCTTTCGCCACCGCTCAAAGGTGAAGTGAACCCTCTCTGTCCGGCAAGTTGACGTGAATAGATAGATATTTTCTGAACCCGTACTTGACCAGTTGACCGCACCAGAGTTTCGCTCCGCCGCTGCCGCCGCCTCCGAAATTGATCAATTCCTCTGCGTCGTTCCTACGCCGATTTGTAAACCCGATTCAACTCAATCTCCCAAAGACAAAGTCAGATCCGGTTCTGCAAAATGCTGACAGCGGATCAGTGCCCATCTGACGCAAGTTGATCTCTTAACTGAAAATGTTATCTGCGCCGCGGGTCGCAGAGGACAGCGATCCGAATGGCTCTGCGGCTGACTGCTGCTGCCGGGAACCGCACGTCCCAGCCCGGTGAGCTCATTTCTCCCCGTGCGTGACTTGCGCCTCCTGCTACCTAGAGGCTAGAGGGGTGACCGTCGACCGAGCAGCGGTCGGCGGGAAGACGATGGTGGCTCTCGTCGCTGCGTGTCTAGCTCTCGGGAAGCTCGTCCCCGCGTGTCTAGCTCTCGGGAAGCCCGTCGCCGGGTACGTATGGGAAGGCCACAAGCAGCGGAAGGGGCTCACGCAAGACATCGCCTTTCTTAGGAAGGAGCAGCGGGAGATAAAGCGAATCATCAGCTCCATCGAACACCAGCAGCGGCAGCGCTTTGGAATAGATGACCCATACGTTGGGCATCTCGCAGATCTGCGGGAGATAGATGGCAGAATATCCAACTGCCTTGATGAATACGATACGGTGGCACCGGCTTCTGAAGGTGACTACGTTCGCCGTGCGAAGACAATCCGAGTGCGCAACAAACTTGTCAAGGAGATCATAAAGATTAAGAGACTTATCGTGGAGGCTAGGAAAGGTTGGCGACATGGGTTGCACTTGAAGCAGCGCTGCCGTCCGCACCACCACACCGACTACGACGGCGGCCTGCTACGATGATCACGAGGCTCATCCTGTGGGCTTCGACGACTACGCAAAGGACCTCCTCCAGTTGCTACCCCAGGAGTAGCGCAGAAGAGGGTGGTCGCCGTTACGGGACCGCCGGGCTCCGGGAAGACCAGGCTCGTTAAGATGGTGTACGTCGGTGTGCGCGAGCAATTCGAGTGCAGCGCTTGGGTGCGGGCGTCCGGGTTAGACGCGGAGGGATTCTGAGGACATACTCCGGCAAACCGGTGCACAAGTACAGGACGACGCTGCCGAGGCCCAATTCCTCAGGCAGCAACTCAGGCAACACCTGCAGGACAAAAGGTACGCACTCGCTCCTTTTTTTTTAAGATAAAGGAAAACCCAGCCTCTTCACTCAAGGAGGAATACGTAAACGTACAAACTTCCAAAGGATACAACGGAAAGAACAACCAGCTCTACCACGAACCAAACAGACATCAAAAGACAAATAACAAGTTCCAACAAAATACAATGGCAGACCCTAGGCCTCAATTCTAAGACACCTTCTCCAACCAAACTTGGCGAACAACTCCCAAACAGTAGACTCTAGCAACTTGCAACCCCTCAATAGCATCTCTTTCTCTTCCTCTTTAGACAGTGGAGACCAGCTTCTGATCCAATACGTTCCCCCGAAGATTACCTGTGCAAATGAGTTAAAAAACCTTCTGTTGAAAATAAAATCATTCCTATATAACCAAATTGACCAACACATGGCAGCTGCACCTACTAAAATTTAGCACTTAAGCTTGGAGTTAACACCTTTAAGCCAAGAACCAAACAAAACAGATACATTGCGAGGAGAATGAATTCCATAAGAAATGAAAATGGTGTTCCAAATAGATCTCGTAAATGGCAATCAAAAACAAATGCTGAATTATTTCGTTAGAATTACAAAAACAACATTTAATACATCCCTTCCTTTGTCTTTTAGCAAGATTGTCTTTTGTTAGAATTACTCCAGACTTCAAGAACCAAAGAAAGATTTTGATCTTCAAAGAGATTTTTAATTTCCAAATGATAGACTTCCTAGGAATAGAGTTATCTGAATCAAGGCATTATACATGGAATAAACCGAGAAGTTACCCTTTTGCAAAGATCCCAACAAAACTTGTCCCTACCACGAGTTAAAGATACATTAACAACTCTTGACACTAGTTCAAACCAAGTTGTCAAAACTGATCCTCCCAAAGATCTCTGAAAGAGACATTAAGCGGGACCGATTGTAAAACATCAGCTACTGAGACATCTTTCTTCCTCACTATATTATATAGATTAGGATACACCTCCATAAGGGGCTTAGTGCCAATCCAAACATCCTCCCAAAATCTAGCGCATTGACCATCCTTTATATAAAAGGAACCCATAGACATGAACTGCTCTTTAACTTTCATCAAACCTGACCAAAATTGAGAATCCCCAACCCTTTTGGTGATTTGAACGATAGACTTACTATGCAAATATTTCCTTCTAAGTAAATCTTGCCACAGGGGCCATCCTCATTGAACAATTTAAATAACTATTTTCCCAAAAAGCACTTATTCTGCAAATCCAAATCTAAAATTCCCAATCCCCCCAGATATTTAGGTTTACTAAGCACCGACCATCTTGCTAATCGGTACTTCTTCTTTTGTTCATCACATTGCCAAAAAAATCTGGACCTGTAATAATCTAATTTTCTAATCACCCTTTTAGGAGCTTTAAAAAAAGATAACATAAACAAGGGTAAACTGGACAGAACTGAATTAATCAGAACTAATCTACCTCCAACTGAAAGAAGCTTCCCCTTCCAACTAGCTAATTTCTTTTGGAATCTCTCCTCCACAGAAATCCAATCTTTATTGCTAATTCTTTTGTGATGCATTGGAATACATAAATATCTGAAAGGAAAAACCCCCTCTCTGCACCCAAAAAGCAGCACATATTCCTTCTTAAAAGTTTGAGCCTCACCCAAAAAGTTTGCACGTACTCGCTCCTATAACGCAACTATCCTCCGTCTGTCTCTTTTCCCCCCTTCCTGTTATCTCGCATGAATTAATCCTTGGCTTCCTACAACCGACCTCATTCGATCCACACAACAGAGGGCACATCTTTAATTATGTTGAATCTTAACATTTTTACAGATTTTAGTGCATTGCAGAAATAATAGACATGAGCAAATAAGATTTAATTACTGACAAGCAAAAAAAGAAAAGAAAGAAAGAACTAACGGTTGTCAATAATTTATAGGAGAAAATAATTGATGCTCAACAATGTTGACACCAATGATTTGTTTTTATTTTGGATTCTCTAAAAGCTGGAATCCAAAAGTACATATGAAGTAGATTGTGGATTTTAGGACCTGTTTGGTAGAGCTTCAGATCAAAGCTTCATCTGAGATCTGAAACTTGTAAGTTAAAATAAAGTGAATTAAGTTTACATTTTCTATAAAAAAATGGAATCATGATTGAACTTTTACTATTTTAAGAATTTACGACAATTTGGTTTCTTTTTTTAGGTGTTCTGAAAAGATATTTTAAGTTTTTCTAAAATGATCTCCTTTCTCAGCTAGAATCTCTACTTGTTTCGATTTCTTATGCCAGCAGCAACGCGTGGGCTGTTGCACACTAGTATATATTGTTTCGTGACACATTAGTATATGAGAGGCTGCTTTGACAA
The DNA here is from genome assembly GCA_036346375.1 of Guadua angustifolia. NCBI lineage: Eukaryota > Viridiplantae > Streptophyta > Magnoliopsida > Poales > Poaceae > Guadua > Guadua angustifolia. The sequence goes on from JAYEVE010000895.1 coordinate 134,858, forward strand.
CTACTAATTGCTATCACAATATTTTTGGTAAGAGTTGTGAAAATATAGCATTGTGGAAGCATTTTAATTTGATCAAAAATTTGATGCCACGTCATCCAAATTAATAGACGTACATTTGTACACGGAGTAGTGTTTTTGCAAGGGAAACTGCCTATACACGAGGCAACTTTGACTACTAATTGGTATCGCAATATTTTCGTAAAACTATGATAATACAATATTATCAAAGTTTTTACCATGAATCTATTATCAATATTCTCATATTAATGGTCAAAGGACCGCATTTCTCATAATAAACGACCTACATTTGTAAAGGAATAATGTAGCGTTGTCGCAGAATAAATCCTGAGCCGTTAGAACCTGCAATTCAAAACTAGCCCTATGTTTCGTTTTTGAAAATCTAGCCCCAACGAAAATATTTGCAAAAATGTCCCTTCCTCATCGTGGTAGTCGACACCGTGTCACCAGCCAAGCCGAAACACAAAAATGGCCATATTGCAGCAGTGGGTGTGAGCGTGAAAGAGCGCGCTTTCGCGCCTAAGGAGCGCTGAAGGCATCCTCCCCTCTACCTGAGCGCGGCAACCATATGTCTCTCGGTCTCACGCCCACTTGCGTGCTGCCCTACCCCCACGTTGCTCGCTGCATCTTGCTCCTCGCTACAACGTGGTCGGCTGGTTTTCATGCTCCCGCAGCGCAGCAAAGAATGCGTTTGGCCTGCAGCATCTTCTATTGTGAAGGAGAGAGCCATTTTACAAATTTGTGTGAGAAGGTTATATTTACAAAAAAAAAAATACAGGGGATTAGATAAGGGATGATTTCCATATTTTTGTTGAACATTTCCAACTTACATATAACTAGGGATGAAAATGGTTTGGATATTTGCCGACCGATTCGGATTTTTTGATACAAATTCTGTCGGATAGTATCGGATCGGATCGGATCTGAATTGTTTTTATCGGATCTGGATCTGGATTCGTAGCTCATTATCTGTCGAGATACGGATACGGATTGGATAATCCGGATAATGGTGGGTCGGATATCCGGATAGACATATGGGCTAGGCCAATACTACTTTTTGGTCTAAAGGTTTCTTAATTTCTGAATTGTTTTCTAATTTAATTAATCTCTAAAGCAAGTTTCAATTATTAAAATTAACAAACCAACTCCAAAAATTATGAATTTTTGAGAAAGTTCCAATAACAATATGACATTTAAAAAATATTTTCAAGATTTTATCAGCTTTTAATTTTTCTCAAAATTCAAAACTCCTATTCTTAATAGGAAAATATATTAAAAAGCAGCTGAAAAATGTATAAAACTTATAAATACATAATTTATTATTTTAAACATAATTCAACTAAGAATATAAATCTTGAGTCGTTACATGTATGTGTCATATACTTTTTCTAGAGATATGATATCTAAGTATTATCAAACTTTTAGTGTGTTATGTGTTTGCATCTATTTGTATCTCGAGTAAAGATTACCTTTATTTTGTGCTTTAATCTATGTGTATGATGAACTAATCGTGTGTGTGATAAACTAAACCTTATATATTTTTGTTTTGACATTGGTATCTAACTATTGTCTAAGTGAATGAACATGCTAACATTTGTTCAATTTTCAATAATATTTTGATCAAATCAATTAGTTATATGTTGTTGATTTTATGTACAATTTAAGAGATTATCATGTCATAATGGAGAGAATACCAAGATATTTAATAGGAAAGAACCTACTTTGCAGCAAAGAATATTGGCATACCGATTAGTCTCATTCTCATCACAACCCAAAGTAATCAGCTCACTTGTTAAAATTAATTCTCAAACCAGACATTTGTTCAAAGCAAGTGAGGAACCAATTAAGATGTAAACAAATCTCTCAACATTCTTAGAAACAGAAGAGTATCATCAGCACACTGCAGGCTAATAATACCCCAGGCAGAAATCCTCAATTTGCAGAGTTATATCAATTCCTCTTCCTCCTTGGTTTTATATCCAATTCCTCTTCCTCCTTGGTCACTTTCTCAATCGAATCACACCATGTTACAACATCAAGTATGGGACGGTTTGGATGGCTGTCAGCGGCTTTCCTAATAGCTGCCTCTGCTGCCATAGTTTTCGAAACATCTGCGCCCTCACTGTTAACTATGGCATCAACTTTCTTGAGGCTCAGAAGATGTTCGATACCGAAAGAGAAACCATTAGTTTCTGCTGTGAGCACATGGATTGGTAGAAACAGACTCAAAAGCTTTGGCATAGCCAATGGTTCAAAGGTCAAATATATCGAGGGACAATGCAAATAAAACCCCTGAAGACTAGGGAATTGATCGCTTTGGACGATAAGCCATTCTGTGTGTATTTGTTTGGACGATAGATACAGATGGCGCAGCATCGGTAAGCCTCCAAGCAACTGGAAATCTTCCATCCTTACTTCTGAAATATTGATCCTTACATACATGAGGCTACTATGTGATGCCATCCACTTTGAAGCCCTCGGAAGATAGCATCCACCACTCATATGGAACCTCTGAAGATCAGGTGAAGGAGACCAATAGTCCAAAAACTCTAGATTGCAGTCATTGCCATCAATGTCCAGAGACTGAAGGTGAACCAATTTGCCAAGCGAAGAGATTAATGTTTCGTCATACTTGTTAGTATCACAGCATGACCAGTCGGAAGACCAGAATAGCAGCAATTCCCTCAGATTAAGCAGATAACCAAGCTTTTGCACAGCACCAAGTGGACTCTGTAAGATGTCAAACTGTCCTAGCCTCCAAAGTTCTAGCATATTTCCAATCTTGTCAGGTAATGTCAACCTGTCAACATGTAGATGAAGTAGACTTCTTAGCTTCAAAATACTTGTCGGTAATTGTCGCACTCTGGTCTCTTTGGAACATCTAATGTCTCGAGGAGGTGCAACCGGCCAATCTGAGCTGGGAGCTTGCTGATTTTCATATGCTGAATGCCCAAGAACTTCAACTGAAACAAATTACTGATGTTCCCAAGATCATTTTCCCCAATGTACTTACAGCCTCTTAGCTCCAGTACTCGTAAAAGTCTCAAGTTCTTAAGAGGAAATTTATTTTTAACAGGTCCAAACAAAGCTAAATATCGAGTATGTGATAAATTGTAAGTTGTAGGGATGGCATAGTGATCTTCCTTGATGTTGGCAAGAGTAAATCGGCGAATTTTACCATGTGGCGTGCATGTGACCCCTGGAGCATCAAGCAGCGTAATAAAATTTTCTTCAACAGCCATGGATCAGCCATGGATCCAATCAAGTCAAGCACCATACTGTGGACACGGCAAGTGCGCACTGTACCATCATATTCAATGTTAATTGGTTCAGTCATACTCCTACAGATAAGTTCATTAAAGTATAGTTCTCCTGTTTTCTGCAGACTTTCTCCCTTTTCTTGACAAATAAAACCTTCAGCAATCCATCTCCGAATCAAATGGTCCCTCCTGATATTATGCTTCCCTGGATATGAACTTAAAGACAACAAACAAGTCTTTAGTTGAGGTGGAAGAATAATAACTAATCGCTGGCATCCTTTTGTTGGCTCCACATCAGGGCTTTTTCATGTGCAGAGCAGACAAGATTTTGCATCATCTCCCAAGTTTCCTTTGCATTAGGTTTACTAGCCAACAAACTAGCTATAGCAATTATGGCCAAAGGTACACCTCCGCATTTCTTCAAAATCTTCTCTGAAATTTGTTTCAGATCAGGGGGGCAACTATCCTGACAGCCATAAACCCTCCTATGAAACAATTCTTCTGAATGACAGGCACTGAGAGTTGGTATCTTGTAAACATAGTCGTCCCAATGGGAGCAACATAATTCAGCTACACTCTCAATTCGTGTGGTAGTAATTATTCTACTGCCGTGATTATTCTCAGGCAAAGCACCATTGATGATTCTCCATGATGATATGCTCCATATATCGTCAAGGACAATTAAATACCTACAGGTGTTATTTTACATCACAGAAATGTTAGATTAAACAAAATCTGACTATAAAACAGAATATAGTATAAGCAAATTCCATTAAATAGACTGATGCTTTAGATCTCAAAACAGGATGGCATGCTCACATACTTCTCCCAACAAAATGTGTACTTATAACAACATTAGATAGAAATAAAGACCAGTAAGATTGGTGTAATATCAGTGGACTAACACTAGGGAAAACTTTCTCGATTAAAAAAAACTACGGACCCCACGAGATTTCCAAAACTGGAAATTCCAGAAAATCTCATGAAAAATGGTGTAACATCCAAAATTTCACAAATTGAAATACAAGTATCTAAATTTGCATTTGGCCATGACTTGAAGTTTTGGAAATTTATAAAATTTTCTGGAATTTCTGCATTTAAAAAATACTTTTAAATGATCAAGTTATGGTTTTTGAAATCTAATTTTGAATTCAAACAAACACAAAGTCTCCAAAAGTTTTAGGGCCTCTTGAATTTATTTGATGCTTCAAAAATCAAAAACAGCAAATCCTTAATAGGACAGAGGCAACAAAAGATTTTTATAAAAATCACAGGCTGATCATGCTCTAAAATTTTTATAAAACAATAGCAATACCTCGAGCCACCTCCAAATATTTTCACAAAATTTCAACTCAATTTGATAACAACAACAACAAAGCCTTTTAGTCCCAAGCAAGTTGGGGTAGGCTAGAGTTGAAACCCAAAGCGATCCGTTAACAAGGGAGAAAGAGAGATGAGGAAGTAGAACAAGCCTAAAACTATACCAAAGCGTGGCATAAAGCCTAATCAAGGTTAGAACGCGTGGATAGCTGCTTTCTACGCACTTCTATCCAAAGCCAACTCTTCGATATATTCTATCCTTTTAAATCTGAAAAGAATGGATGTCAAAATACAAATTTAGTCTCTCTCCTCTGAAGTGGGCCCCACACTTGGTTTGTCACTTCCTTGTGAGCGGCCCTCCTTCCCTCTCTCCTCCCTCTGCCCCCCCCCCCCTTGCCACGCCCGGCACCCCCACGCTCGGGGGCCGCTTGACCTTTTCTCCCCATATGCACACAGCCGCACAGTGCACCCAACCCGCATATATTCCTAGTTTACCTTTACATTATTTCAATTTGATAAGCGCATAAAATAGGCAATAATACATATGTATATTATTATTATATAAAATGTATAGCCGTGTAAGTGTCGGCATTTTTTGGAAAATGGCGAATTCGTGTCGGTGTCGTGTTGTGTATCGTGATATATCGTGTCTGTGCATCATAGACCGCGTTCTGTTGTTCCTGCCATGGCACCCGAAGTCCCTTCTCCCTTCGTGATACTTGCTCCGTGTGCTTAGCTGCGCCACGTTGTCTGGCGGCGCACCGTGCCCGTGAGCCCACTAGCGCTCGCTTCCCTCTGCCACCCACTAACCCCAGGCCTCGTGTGCGCGCCTTCCTGCCAAAGATCCTTGCCGGTATTCTTTCTCCCTTGGACACACGCTTGCTCACGAGGCGTTGCACCAAGCTTCTCGATCGTCTCTCTATTTAAGCGCTACGTCGTACGACCTCCCGCACCCCACAGGCTCCTCCACGGTGGCGAAAATCTAATTCCTCAAACTTGAAGCACTCTTGCCATTCCCGAACTCATTGCTACCCCTTATTACCTTTCGGATTAGGCTGAAGCGACCCGTGCAATCCTTTTCTTACTCAACTTGACCAGCAACGACAAGCCACATCGGCCATCTCTCGCCGCCAGTGCAAAAATGGGTCTCTAGGACCTCGCTAGTGCTTTCCCGGCTTCCCGATCCAGCACCTCTATTCTTCCCGAGGCTAGCCACCATTTCTCCGCTTCTCTCTCAGCGTTGGCAGCCTCCAGTACCCAAGCCACCATCGGCCGGTGCCCTAGCCTCCCGTCCCCCTCTAGCTAACCGAGGTAGCCAGGCATGATCACCTCCACTCACCGTCGGCGAGCTTCACCCGGCCTTCCCTGTTTTGTGACAGCGACAGTGGGCCCTTTGTCGGTGCCCTCGCTCTTAAGCCAGACGCACTAACAGTGGGTCCCTCGTCATCATTTCTAATCATGGTTATTAAAGCGTAAAACAAGACAACGACCACCCTTTTTAACTTTTAAGCGTTTAAGCGAGTGTTGAGCGTAGTTTTAGACACTATTGCAAAAGCGAATATGGGGCAAAGATATATCACGAATGGAGGACATGAGCGAATTCTTTCATGATCAAGGGTCAAACACTCAAACCGTCAAAGTCCGACACGATATCAACAAGCTGCAAAGCCTCTCGGTTGGATATCAACAAGCCTCTCGGTTGGAGGAAAGCCCTGCGGTTTTTGAAGCTTCTGATAGGACGACGAAGAAACCAAATGAGTTCTCATTTTGAAGTCTGAATAAGCGATGCCTCGGGTTGTCGCATAGCAGGACGATCAACTCCTCGCCCCCATTGCGGAAGACGGTAGGAACCGTTGTCTCTCCATGATGGCTTCCGGGCGAAAAGAAAGGCAATGGCCGTTGCGGTGCGAGGAAAAGTGCCGGCTCGACGCAGGCGGCGGCAGGCTCTGGCGGCGTGTGACGGCGGTGACACCTGCCGGAGGATGACGTCGTGGTCGGTGGCTGGCGGCAGAGAATAGCGGAAGCACACGGCGATCTGGCGACCCGACCCTCGATGGGGCGGCGACTTCGGGCATGGATCGCTGACCTCGACAGCAGCTTGACGTTCTACAGCTCGAAGCGCGTTCAAGCGTTACGGCGATGTAAGCGTCGTTTTCCGACATTTTAATAACCATGTTTCTAATTAAACCAAATTTTAATATATGAGTCTATGACATGTGGGCCCTAGTAGAATTTAAAGATTTAATTCATAAAACCAAATCGTTATTATTAAATGAGTCACATGTGGACCCCACATGTCGATGACTGAAATTAAATAAAAATCTAAGAAATGAAATACGCTTTCTCGGTTAGGAACATATTTCCTATTTTAGGTAATTTTTAAGTATAAACAATATTCAAATGCTTGTAGCTTAGCAAATAAACTCCAAATTGACCCAAACCTGTTTCTAAATTTTTATAAAATCATGAACTTTCGAAACTGCAAAAAGATTTAAATTTAAGCTTTGTTTAGATTTAATTTCCATTTAGAGTAATATTTTAGTACATTCAAAATTCACAAGTCTACAACTTCTACAAATAAACTTCAAATTTAATGAAACGGTTTCTAAGTTCTTATAAATGCATGAACTCTCAGTTCTGCAGCAAGATTTAAATCTAGGCTCTGTTTAAATTCAATTCCTATTTAAGATGATTTATAGCTCCATTCTAAATTTAAATATCCATGACTTTTGCAAATGAACTCCAAACTTGCCAAAAACCAATTTCTCAGGGAAAAAAATGAAAAACCAAAAAATTTTGCTGTTTGTGAGACTCAAACCCCTATGCTGCAAGTATAATGCCTTGCCACTACAACAGGCGTGCATTGCTGTTGATCCATTGCTGTCGATCCAGTAACCGGAAGAAATACCCTAACTCCAACCCCAAACCACCCATCTAATCCTGTCTGCTTTGAACCCCACATCTTTCATTGTGGACAGAACAGCATAGAGGCTAAGATACATGCACTACCATACGTGGCCTTCCTAATGCAGACTAGTTAATACTGCTTATAAGAGGCAGAACAAGGAAAATGGCCATTTCATATTGAAATCTGAAGTTGTTCTGGGAGGAACCGTCACAAACTACAACATCCATAATATGGTGATTTCAGTTTTTAAATTATTTCATAGGCATAAGATTCCATCAAACTCTCAGCTCAATATGCTTACTAGCAAAAGTTGTTGTTCAGGTCCTCAAAATGGTCATAATTTTTGCTAATAGTGTTAGTTTTGGGAAACTAAATTAGAGTCGCATAAAAAAGTAAGTACTCAAATTTTCACATCGGTGCCAAATTGGCCCTTCAACATATGTTATTTTCCAGCAAGTACCTATGTGCAGGCCACAAATATATATATATATATATATATATATATATATATATATATATATATATATATATATATTATTATTATTTATTTATTTTTTATTTATTTATTTATTTTCAATTCCTACTCCAATGCCTTGTGCAACTCCTTGACTGCGCATAGAACCAATTAGTTCTTTTAGGAAAAAAAAGGAAGTATTCCAAAAGGTCAAGTATTATTGTAGCTGGAGGAAGAGTTATCTTGATGCTAAAGTGCAAAATCTCCAATATGAAGTTCCAAATGTTCTTTTTTGTACTATCTTTAAATTGTTAAGCACGGGAAATTATGATTTTAGTTTGGGAGCAGATTGGATCTTTGAACACAATTCGATTGAATTGGATCTTGAACAAAGTTACTGAATACCACAAAAATGTGCAGTCCATTCAATTCAGAGATTTTATTCATCAAACTATTAATTATATGTTCAGGTGAGAAGCTTAGAGGATGGTCATAAAAAGTTCAAATGGATTCTGGGTGCAAGTGAATGCTTTGGTCTCGGATTGGTAGGTTTCAGCGCCAGTTGATCTCAAGGAGATAGAAGCAATTCTCAGGAATCCTTTGCAAGTAGTAACATCTGAGATCGAACAACAACTTATACAATTCCCAGCCCATACAGTACAAGGAATCTTAGGTACTGCCTTTTCCATTGGTAGTCGATCTGGGCAAGTGAAGAGGTTGGCTCGAAAAGGAGTGATGGACTATTGATCCAATTAAATGTCATGGAATCAGGATTACCAGACACAGTGAATCAACTCGGTCCAGAATTAGAGGCAGTCCTTAATGACTATGTGGATGTTTTTGCTGAAATTGAGAGCTTACCATCAAAACAAGACTGTGACCATGAGATAAATCTGATGGCTGATGCAGAGCCATAATTGGAGGTCTTACAGAATACCATTCCACCAAAGAACTGTTTTGGAACCTATCATCAAGAGGTGCAGAAGATTGAAGAGTGTGCTGTCATCATATATATGATTCCGAATGGGAAACTAATGTTAAAGCTAGTTATGAGCAAGCCAAGGGTCAAAATTCGTGGCGATTGCTTTATTGGTGAGGACCCGAATGGCAAAAACAGAATGGAAACTGGAATTCTCAAGTACAAGAACAAGGGCTTATGGTGTCAGAGGACAAGAGTGACCTCAGTTCCTGCTATTAGATGCTTTCCATAACCTAGTTCTGGGTACTCATTGGGGTGAGCCAACCAACTTCAGACTTCAGGGTTTTCTATTGGTTGTTCATGAGAGAAGTGGGAATTCCTTGTCGGAAATATCCTGTTACACGTTAGCCAATTAACAAAACATGTCAGTAACCATGCAGCTCCTCCTCCTGTTCCATTAGTTGTTCGAATGCAAGATTATGCCAGGCCATAGTGATCTGGGTTCGCAAATGATACCAATGGAGGATGTGTGGCCCAATGGCTTCTACGGCTAAATTTACCTCGGAAGAAGCTACGGGGAGGTGATTCATATAATCGAGTGAATTCCAAGTTTCAGTTCTTGGGGACAAGAACTGTCTTGAAAAGGGGTAATGTCGAAGCGATGTTCTGAAGACTGGAAAACGGGAGGCGAAATCAGAAGCAGAGGAAAATTTGGCGGTGTTTAAAGATCAATCAACGGCCAGAGAAGAATCGTGGGGTTCGATCCATCCGACGGCTATCTTCACAAACGCAGTGATTCTGGGCGTTATTTGCTTCTGTTTTGTCGTCTTCTTCCTTTTACATGTTTGTTTTACTCTGAGCGCTTTTCTCTTTCTTTTACGCGTGACTGGCTGGATGTATAAATTCATGATGGAATGGAAAGCGAATATCCTTCCGCATATTTGTAGCCTATCAAGTATTGTAGAACCCTAGCTATTTCGGTAGTTCTTGCTCGTTTGGCGGCGGGATCAAACTTCGAGTGCTGATCGAAGGTGTCGGATCGCTTGTGATTTGTGGTCCGACACCTCCTGCTTGAGTTGTCTTGCCGATCCCTCCAGCTCAGACAATGGAGACTACCACGAGCCTCTGCAACCTCGCTCCCGTCCATCAGCCGCCGGACGACCTCGTCCCTCGGGCCATCCATCCCGACAAGGCCGCCAACCATCGTCTCGAAGATCTCGCGGCGCGGGGGTTTATCGGCACCAGGGTGGCTAGGGTTGGAAGGCGGCGTCGGCGAACAGCGCGGCCGCCGATGGAGCATCTCGACCACTTTAGCCTCGGCTTTGATCTGGTTGGCCATCTCGCGTTTCGCCAACAGCTTCGGGCATGTTACCGGAACCCCATACGGTCGCCGGAACTGCCATGCCGGAAAAGGAAAATGTCCACCATGTCGTCGACGTCGTAGGACAGTTCCCGCACTTTCTGCGCCAATCTTTCGACTGCGCATCAGGCTCCCGTCCACGTCCGCCAGCCTCGCGAGGACAGCGTGCATGTCGCAATTCATCTCAGAGAGGCGATTTGGGAATTCAAGCCCTTGAGAAGATTGTCCTCACCGCTATGTGTTGGTTCCCTTCCTCGGTGGGGAAGACGGGTGGAGAAGAAGGGTCATGTGATGTCGATGGCATTTTGCAAATACGCCCTTGACATATTTCCAATTAGCATGCTGAAGACCACTGCCCGATCAACAAGTGGAAAGGTCTCGATGACGCACCGCCCATCGCACCGAGCCATTTTCTAACCCACCCGAACACGTTTCACTGGTTCACAAAAACCAGCACCCAGTGGAAAGGTCAAAAGCTGTTCTGGTGGCCGAAAGCCCATAGTAGGGCTATAGGCTCCACCGTGCACATTTACCGTGCCATTACGGCACATCGTGAATGCTTTTTTCCCTTCTTTCCTGTTCTTTTCACACATCATAATAATTATATTATGGTTGCTGTTACACTCTAATATCTTTCTTACATAAAGTGGTTTTGGATCGGATCATAATTTTATGAGATATGGTAAAAATGTGCATGATATTAAAAACAAAGGAATAAATCTCGTAGAGAGAACAAAATTAACGACGTTCAAGCAACCACGAGAACAAAAGATTTGACATAATGTCGCAGATTCTTCAAACACAACGT
>JAYEVE010001142.1:0-59660 GCA_036346375.1 Guadua angustifolia
TAAGATGTTGCATATGGGTGCATGTCAATGGCTAATACCATGGGTGATGGCGCGGGTAGAAGAAACCAAATATCACCTTCTCTGGTGCTTAACTTTTGCCTTCATTGGTTGGGAGGTGCTTCTATGCTTCTCCCAAGGATGCTTCACCCCTTGAGAGTTGCACAAATTTTAAAGCACAAATCAACGGAGCATTCCATCTACTTGCCCCTTCAGATGCTTCAAGATTTGTGCAACTCCTGTGGGGTGAAGCATGGAAGCAATGTATTGGCCGTTCATTGTACTTTTACTTTTTCCATATGAGAGAAGTATTGGTTGTACATTGTACTTTTCATTTTCCCATATACTACAGCTTGAAGTCTCCGTTTCATTGTCCACAATTTCTACTCTTGTCACTAGTAATTTCTTTCAGGAATCTCTACTTGTACTGAGATTAGTTTATCAATTATTTCCTTTTATTTATTCAGGCAATGCAGTTTGCATCTCCTAAAGGGCTGCTTAATTTTTTCATGGGTGGAGATAGTTCAATTTTTGCTAGTAATGAAGGTAAGCTCAAAAAATATTCAACTCCATGTGGGTTCTGCATGTTCATTATTACAAACAATTTGAAGTCTCAGTTAATTCTAACTGATCAGCCTAGCCGGCACATTGATTTGCGTTGTGCTAAAAATAAGAGCATAAGCTATATGTAAGATTTGGTATTAGGTATATACAAATTCCATCTGGCATAACATGGCGGTGTCATTTAGACAGTTAGATTGGGCCTGCCAGTTAATTTTAGCAAGTGCAACAGTTTTTGGCAGCAGCTAGAAAGATGATTGAAACCAGGTTGGAAGCAATTGGATCCAAAACTAATTGATGATTGGCCTCCACCTTTGGCTTGCAACTTCACGATCTGTTATGTTACATGTTGCTCACCCTGCTCTGTTTCTGTAGGAGATTCACTCTCATCAAGGGTTCAACAAATAAAGAAGTATTTAGCTGATTTTGAAACTGGGTAGGTAACTGACAAGCTGCATATTCTTCAATTCTCTAGGTCTGCAATGCTAGAATTTGCTTCATGCTGAGGCTGATCATTTTTAATAATACACTAATGCCCTTACAAAATTTTCCTTAGGGGCTCTGCCACATACGTACCTGAGTTTCCAAGAAAGCTCGACTGGTTGAATACAGCCCCACTCCAGTTTGGAAGAGTAATTTAGAACTCATTTTAGGTTATTCTCAGTAGCTGCGACTTTTCTACAATACCACATGTTCCTTCCATAATTTTTTAAAAATAATACATTGTTTTATTAATATTACAAAAATAAATAGTCAAAAAAGAATTTATTCACCTGCCTCCAAATGAATTGGTTGCAGGCTTCTGTCGCCAAATGAATCGGTGACAGGCTGATGTGGCAGTTCCTGTTGCAAATTCATTTGGCAACAGCTCAATTGTCTGACAGAAGTCTTGTCATCAATTAATTTGGCCACATCGTTCAATTGGTCGATAACCTTTGTCGCTAATGCAATTAGCTGACAGGAGCCTTGCTGTCGATTTATTTGGCCTACATTGTCCAATTAGTCGACAGCCTCTGTCACCAAATGAATTGACGACATAGCCTATCGCCATTTCAAATGGCGACAAAAGGAGCCTTCTCAGCCTATCGCCAATTCATTTGGCAATAGGAGTTCTCCATTTCCTTTGCAGCAAGAGCTCTATTGCCAAATGAATTGACGACATATTATATCTGTAATTTTTTTGGCTAAGCTCTGTTGCCAATTCCAAATGAATTGGCAACAGAGTATTATCTGTAATTTTTTACTATTTATTTTTGTAATATTAATAAAACAGTCAGTTATTTTAAAAAAATCATTTTATATCTTGTCTTTTGGATCTTCCAGTTTTCATGGCAGTTTTCATCTAAATCTCATTTACTCACATTGTCACAGGTTTGTCAATAAGTCTCATCTAATTAGATACTAGCCGAGTGCCCGTACGTTGCAACGGAATAACAACCGCTCATGTAGACAAATTAAAACAGTAGAAAAACAATACTTGGCAGAAATCTAAAAGAATAAACTGTGATAATAAGAAAAGTTTTAAGGTGCAATTTGCAAATTTTCGTATGCAAAAGCTTTTGTACTTGGAACTATAAGTTACAGACGAATTAGAGCAACAAAACAATAATTTCTAGTAATTATATAAAGTCTACAAAAATAAACCATAATAATCAGAAAGATTTTAAGGTGCTTCCTGCAAATTTCCATATGACGGAAGGCCTCATTCTTGAAACTACGTTATAGGGTATAAGTTGCAGTTTTCCCATGGAGAAGACCTAAATTCAATAGATAGTCATGTGCCTGTGCGTTGCAACGGAAACTCAATTTACGATAAAAATTTTATTTACAAAAAGCACTAATAGTGGCAAAGGTGTGTAATTAAAGAGCAGTGGCAAATGTGAGTAATTTTGATGAAGTAGCAAAGGCAAAGATGGATAATTAAAGAGCAGTGGCATAGGTGGGTAATTTTGATGAAGTAACGTGAAAAGAAACTCTCACTTTATATAGTAGAGATTAGACATAAATGCAAAACAGTGAGGGGTGCAAAGGGGTTTGCTTATAGTCTGATACTCTGATGTCCAGCTATAGTTAAATTATTGCCATAGTGACACTGATAATGTTGTATCTATTATGATTATAATTCAGGAACATATTTTTGGAATATGTTATGTTTTACTGCAACAACTTCCACTAAAATAGTGAAATCTTCTTGCATACAGAGTCCTGCTTCAAGAATCTTTTTTATTCATATACAAAAGGTTTCCAGGATCTGTGTGTTAGAAACCTGGGATTACAATTTATACTACGTTATACATTACTAAATTTGCCATGTTACAGGATTTTTGCCATTTTAGCCACAGTTTTGCACAAATATACCTCAGCAGTCAGCAAGTGTTAACATGCTATGATCATCTTTCATGTATCTCTATGCAATTCGACGGCCTAGACTGTAATCTCACATTACTCTAAATTGCAGCTTAATAACTGCCTAGTATTTCTGAAGAAAAATTAGTGACAGAGTTATGGTGTGATGATTCTGTCAAGGTCAGAAACCTCCATCAATGATTTTCAAGCTGTGGTGCATGTGCAATTCTAGTGAGCAAATACCTGGATTAAAGATTCTAGAGTCATGTAGAACTTATTGTGCATCCCTACTATGCCGAGAATAGCATATAACACGGTCATTAGGGACACACTACCAACCCAAACCAACTACAACAAAACATATGATCGTCACTTTAGTGTAATGAACTTTATATCATTCTTTGATGAGCTTAATTTTGACTGTGTGGAACTGCAGCAATGTTGTCACACCTATATAATGTGAGGAGCTCTGTGACCTTGACTCTGATTCAATTGTCTATTCACTACTCACTTATTCAGCATGAAACATAGTTATAATAGCTATTTAGGGTTGCTGTCTGAACAATAGTCTTCCAGGTAGTTGCTGCAGCCCCTAAATGTCATAAGATGTTATGCCCCTATTATAGAACTAAAAGGGTGTATTTGAGTTGGCTTGAAATTGTTCAATTTAAGTGCAGTCTGACTGACTCAATTAACAGTTCTGTTCAAGGCGGTAGACTCATATACATGGTTGTAGTTATTGGTAATAGCATTCCTATATCATCCTCAAGAAAAGACAATTATTTTTAGTTGGTGAATTTCATTTTTCTACAAATATGATGGATGACCAAACCAAAAGTATTTTTTTTATTTCTTTTTTCTGCTGTGGGGTCTAGGCCTGGGGAACTATGATGGAACTATGACATTAATACTCATTTAGTATGTAAACTTATGGTGCAGGATTTAAAAGGAAGAGTGGTCCTACTGGACTTTTGGACCTATTGCTGCATTAACTGCATGCATGTCTTGCCAGACCTGGAATTTATAGAGAAGAAGTATAAAGATAAACCTGTGAGCTTCTGTTTTTGTCTTCTTCACATTTTTGGGTTGTTCATGATTATATATTTTGATGTTGTTTTCTTATGCAATAAAAGAGTTTTAGGCCAATAGGCCATGATGTGGAAATAATATCTAATTTGCTAGTTTAATACTGGTTCGAAAACACAATAACTGTAGTTTTTGGGTGCTTTAAACCTTGGCATGATTATCTAATGCATGTATTTGGGGGCTGTAAATTTTGACATGAATATTCTTTATGTTATTTGTTGTCAGTAATTTGCCTTGTTTCATTTCCCCTTGCTACTTTGAGTACATTGAACATATGGTAATTCATTAATCCTGAAACTGAAATATTATCTAAAATGTCGTATTGTATGTCTTCTGACCTGTGTTGTTGTAATGTATTTGAGTTGCTAATCATGATGCAAATAAGTTTAGTGCCATGTTATGTGTCACTTGATACTTTTGTAGGTTGGAAGATAGATATATTGGATATTTACATGCATGGTGCTTGGTCCTGTGCAGTTCACTGTTGTTGGTGTACATTCTGCCAAATTTGATAATGAAAAAGATCTTGAAGCCATCAGAAATGCTGTTCTGCGCTACAATATTACTCATCCGGTAAGACAACAGTCATAGCTTGTGAAATATTCAAACAGAGAACATCATTCCTGTGCCTCCACCTACCCACCCATGCAGTCATGCACCTGACCCAGTTTGCGGTATCTCTTCGCACAAGTACTCGCTCTTTTTTTTGTATGTATGTGACATATTTTAAAATAGTACAAGGGTAGCTATGGTGGCACCATTTTGCTTTTCAGAAGATACTGTACTGCATGTCTTTTTGCATCTGGTCTATTTCCACACCTTTTCTGTTACTGGCGCTTTCCTTTAATGGTCTCGATTAGTTTTTTAGTTGCCGGTGACCTTGCTCATCTGCTACTGGGCTGTTGTTTTAGCTTGTTATGTGATTCACTAATTTGTTGTATCTGAAATATTCATTTTTTAATGCAAAAATATGCAGCCCTCTTGCATGTCATTTCTCAGCCAGTGTGTCGTTTCTTTTCTTTTTACGACAGTGTCTGTCAAGTCTATTGCTTTGTGTGTGTGTGTTCCACTGTTCTTGACTTATTTGAGCTGTGACCTTTTCGAAGGTTGTAAATGATGGTGACATGTACTTGTGGAGAGAACTGGGGGTGAACTCTTGGCCTACGTTTGTTGTTATTGGACCCAATGGAAAGGTTCTAGCACAGATATCAGGTGAAGGTCATAGAAAGGTATTGACACATTTCTCTTCAAAAGACAAGTCCTAAGTAGTGTGATAAATATTCTCATGTATAAAATTTCTGTTTTTGCATCATTTGATCCTGCCAAAAAAAAAAAAAAACTAGTTTAGGCATTAATTAGGAGCAAGGTTTCAGAATCTTATTCAATTTCATTTTTAGAACCATGCAAATCCACATTTGCTAATCCTTGATGCTGCATGTTGATTTTTTCTAACTGCTACTGGCAACTGGCTGGTGCTGATATACCAGCAAATATGGTTATGCTGTGTTCTGTGCCAGCCTCAACCCTCAAATGAAATTGGCATACACATATTGCTGGTGACCGCTGTGCTAATCTTGCTGGTGGTGCCCAATGTCTTGACATCCCCTGACTTTCACTATGTATTAAATTGTGAAGTCACACATTAAATCACATTAACTGTAGGTTTTTCTTCATTATTGATGTTTAAACGTGGTCATGTCAAGAAAACTACATCATTTACATATCTCATGGCATTGTTCGTCTAGCAGGCTGAAGCCTAACCATGGCATATTCAAGAGATTTTTCCTGGACCCTTGTTACGCTACAAAGCATAAATATGTAGGATGCAACATAATGTAGTTTATGAAGATGGTACGTGTCTCAGTGGGTGTTGTTTGCTGATCTTTTGCCTTGGATCAATACCAACGGGTGAACACAAAACAATGAAACATGAATTTAGTTTTTTTAAAAAAATTGTGGTCACTTGATCTGCAATTTTGCATTATGAGTTTGATATTTGATGTCGAGTTCTGTATGGTTGCTTATAAGCCCCTAACAATTACAAACTGGTGTTGCCTGAGTAAAACTTAACACACTATATGGTACATAGTGGTGAACTGGTGATCTTCTTTGTGAAGTTCTTGTAGCAACTCTATTGGATCTACCTACCTTTTCGAAACCTCTTTATTACCATCTTAACAAGCAGGGGTGGATCCAGGAAAATTGGTCGCCGGGGTCATCGCCGACATGCGGCCTATAGGCTGCTTGCTTTCGGATGGCTGGTCAGACTGGATGAGCACTGGGGCTAGGGTTCAGGCTAATCTGCTATCGGGGTCATCAACTGTGTTTAGCGGGGGGTATAAGGGGCTAATACAGGGGCGTCGGGGTCATCGGACCCCGGCTCCTCAATGGCAGATCCGCCCCTGTTAACAAGATAAGTGCAGTTGTTGCGTGCATGTTGCCACATGAACCTCTATCCTGTGATATGCTCATCTGTGCGGACCCTTTCAATTGCTTGCCATCATAGGTCTTCTCCGTACTGTGAACCTATCTAACCAATAAAATCAATTCTATGAATAAGCTATGCTGTGCTATTTCAGTGTGGCCATTCATATATTTTCATGTCTAGATGTGATGGCAATGCCCAGTCAATTCTACTTAATTCATGTTCTCTCCAGGACCTTGATGACGTTGTTGGTGCAGCACTTGAGTTTTATGAAGAAAGGAAATTACTGCAGAATAGTTCCCTTCCCTTGGCATTGGAGAAGGACAAGGATAGTCGATTAATAACTTCACCACTAAAATTTCCTGGGAAACTTGCTATTGATGTACAGAACAATCGGTTATTTATATCAGACAGTAACCACAATCGAATTGTGAGTATTTATTCTTTTACATTGAGTATTTATTTGCTTCACATATAAAATCTACTTTATTTTTAATTTTATTTAGCTGTTTGTTCTGCCCCCATTTCTGTAATTAAGGTGGTCACCAACCTGGAAGGGGAATTTATTTGTCAAATTGGAAATTCTGAAGAAGGACTACTTGATGGCCTGTTTGATGCTGCCTCATTTAATCGCCCTCAAGTGAGGAACATAACTATGTTTTGTCCTTGCAATAAAATTATGTTCTTACAGCAACATGCTATGGGTATTGAACTTTGGTGGTATAGTGGGCATCAGAATGTCCTTTGGCCAGGATGATCCAAACCTGCCTTTTCTTTTGATAGAGGCTAAGCTATCAAGATGCACTTTTTCTTTAAGTGAGATTATTTGAAGCAAAATACCTCCTTGAATTGAACTTCCTTTTGTTCTGCATTTTTATGCTGTGACCTTATATCAATTCCTGTCAATTTCAGGGTCTCACATACAATTCCAAAAAGAATGTCCTATATGTTGCAGACACTGAGAACCACGCACTGCGGTAAGTACTTTCACTAGCTTCAGTTAGTCCATGCAGCTTGTTTTTTTTAGGGGTAGGTCATTCAGTTTCTGGTAACATGGACTTGTTGGCTCTCATGGCTTATTTAAAAAGGAATGGCAATATCAGCATTTGAATCTTACATTTGTAGGTACATGAAGAAAATAATGCATGTCAACTTGCAATTCGATTCGCATTCTGTAGTCTTTAGGGCCTGGCCAGGGCTGGTAAAACTGCTAGGAACCCTCAGATTACCAGCTGGTAAATCAGAACCACCCTGGTTTCTGTTTTAGGAACCCTGGCCCGGTTCATAGGGCTAAAACCCTCTTTGATCCCAATTTTATGCGCAATATACATATTATTACTTGTTACTTGAATTCCAAATATCAATTTTTGAAAAACTCAAAAATGAAATTTGAAAATCCAAACTGGTCCGGTTTTTGGGCTGGAAAATGGCTAGTTTAGGATGAAAACTTGAACTGGCCAGGATCCGGTTTTTAGGACCAGTTTCGGTTTCCTGAAGCCTTCTTTGTAAATCGGTAGTTGTCTTAAAACATGTGGTTCACATGGTTTCAACTTTTGCCACCCAGTCTTGTAGCAACCAACTCAGCCAACATCAGACCATATATACCAACAGAAGGTAGTAAGTGGGGATAGATGTAGTATGAAGTTCTATCAAGTAGGGTAGCAGACTAGATTTAGCATTTGCTAATTTCTGGTGTATTACTATTAAGCATCCTATGTCCATATGCAAAACAATGTTTATGTTTTCATTGGTTAGCAAAGTTCGGTGTTCTGAGATATAGGTGAAATTCCACAAAAATCTGCATTGGGTGCCCATGTTCTTTGATATTATTTTTACTCATATTAGAAGTTTAAAAGACAAGTTGTGATGTGTTCTTTTCACACAATTTCTACTTACTGTGAAATAAAAGGTGTTGAGTAGGGCAGACCTCTATAGCTGCGCCTTTTCCCTTCTCCCTGCTCCACACCTTTCGGGACCATCCCCTTCCACTCCCCTCCACCTTGGTTGCCGGTGGCATGTACCTGCTGACACCATCCACACTGGTCCCCTTCCCTGCCAACGTCCTCCATCATCGAGCCGGCTCCCTTCCCCTCCAGTGCCAGTGGTGCACCGCTGTTAGTGTTGCTCCTGCTGTCCTTCCCCGAGCTACAGCCAGCTCAATTGAAGGTAGTCCATGTGGCCCAAGTGCAATAGAAGTTGTGGGTTAGTTCCACATTGGTATTTTAATGCACAAAATTAATAGACAATGCTATTTGCTATTGTATCACTGATCTTCTATCTATCTTTTCGTTTGAACAAATGAAAGAAATCCATAGTTCTTCAAATAAAGGGCATTTTGTTTTTTTAACTCCAGGGCTTCCTGCAACATCTGTTAAGATATGGTGCTTCTTTGCTGGGGAAGATTACCTAGTTCTGCTAGTCATTCTTTTGTAGTGATATACTGATATGTAAAGTTGATAATTGTCATATTCAACCAATCAGTGTTTTTCTTGACCTGAATGCATTTTTCTCCTTATCCAGAGAGATTAATTTTGTGGATGAGACTGTCAGAACACTAGCTGGAAATGGAACCAAAGGCTCCGATTACAAAGGAGGAGGTCGAGGAACTAATCAGGCATGCTTCCACATTTTTTAATTTATCATCTGCTTTTGTGGAATCATGAAATAAAAAATGGAACGCTTGTTTACATGCAACCTATATATGAGAACATTGTAAGTATTCAAGGAGTAAGAGCATTAGTGAAAATAGTGTTTACCATTTTACAAGTACCTTTTAGTTTTGAGATACCCGCACCTGGGAATATGGATTGATGAATTTTGGTCAGTGGCAATGTTTACAACTGAGTGATTCGGTTTTATGACCATTAGAACGATTTGGGAGCTATCAACATTCTAGTGATTTAAAGTGTTAGCATGCACATGCATACAAGACAAGATCATTTCAGGATATTAAGGATGTTTAGTATAAAAAAGTGTTAAATCATGGGTTAATGTAAGTTTGATGACCTAATGCTTATATTATTGATATTGTAACTCCACAATTTCAAACAATGCATGGTCATAAAATTAGTATTGTTTCATCTGTAGGGCATTTTCTGGATTAGCTTGCCACTATTAATGGGAGTACCGTATTAAACTTTGATGTTGATAGAACACAGTTAGCTTGACTTGAAAGTGTTTTTTTTAGGTTCTAAATTCACCATGGGATGTCTGCTATGATCCCTCCGAGGAGACTGTGTATATTGCAATGGCTGGACAACATCAGATCTGGAAACACAACACACTTGATGGTGTAACAAAAGTTCTCAGTGGTGATGGCTACGAGAGAAATTTGAATGGCTCAAGGTAATCATGTTTGTGACATTTTCTGCCAGGAAAGTTGTTTTTAAGCTGCCCTCAGTGTGGTCATACAGTGCCAGAACATGTAACTTGTAGTTGCTTAACAATGAAAGTTGATCCCTTGTTGATGTCTATAATGTTCAAACTCCACTGTTAGATGAATGAGAGTATGGCAGCTCCTTTTTCTATTTTATCTCCTCGGGAATCCATTGTGTATTTGTAGACAAGAACAGGAAGTTGTAAAGCATGTTCAATGGTTTCTGCTTCATTATAATTGCCATGAAACTTGAAATGTAATAACCTTTTCAGGTATATTTATGGTTGGTATTACTATTCAGTGTTCACTAGTTCCAAACCTTCCTTTACCCTTTGTTGTGCTACCTTGGGTTCAGGCACACATTGGGTGGCGATAGGGGTTCTATATATGTTACTAATTTACTTAATAGACTACCAGCTTAAGCCTAGTCACGTTATTGTTTAAAAGTGGCAATTTTGTTCCTGCAGATCTTTGTGCTCCCATGTTATTGGTCCTTTGATGTTTCACATTACAATTTCTGATAAATCATTTCATGTTGCAGCTCTACCAACACATCGTTTGCGCAGCCATCTGGGATTTCATTAGCTCCTGGTATTTCTGGTTGATTACTTTTTGCTTCTTTGTGTTCTGATGCTACTGAGCATAGATTCACAGGAATTATCCACACAGAATTGCAGGAGTTATTTGTTGCCGATAGCGAAAGCAGTTCCATTCGAGCTGTTAATTTGAAGTCAGGGGGCTCAAGATTGCTAGCTGGGGGGGATCCAATGTTTCCAGATAATTTGTTTAGGGTATTTCTGTCTCTTGGTACCAAAAGATATTCTGCTTATTTGTGCAGCACTAATCTGTCTGAGCATTTTAAATCATATTTCTTTTGTTCTGTTAGAAATTTATCTAAACAAACAGTTAATTATGTTCCCTCTTATTCAGTTTGGAGATCATGATGGGACTGGCTCAGATGTGCTACTCCAACATCCCTTGGGTGTTGTCTGTGCTAGTGATAATAAAATATATGTTGCAGATTCTTACAATCACAAGGTAACCAACCATCTGCTTGTCTGTGCAAGTGATAATAAAATATATGTTGTAGATTCTTACAATCACAAGGTAACCAACCATCTGCTGACATGTATAATCTGTTATGAGAATTTCCCTTCAAGGAAGAAGATTAGCCTAATCGGAGCTGAGGTTTGGATGATTCAAAGGAATTCCAGCCAATTTTTATGTTGTACTTTCACTGAAAATACAGTTTATAATGTTATTAGAAAGTGAACATAACTGGAAAAAAATATCAAATTAAGTAATGGGCTAATCTTGCAGGTAGATTGAATTGTTTTTTCAAATACCAACAGTACATAAGGCCCATTTAGTTCCAATTATGCAATTCATATGCAACAGGCGTAGTTTGCTGCTATAAATTGTGTACTTGTTCTATTTGCTCTTATGTTTTTGCCTATTTTTTTCAACTGTGATTGTTTTTGCTGCAAGTTATCCTATTATTTTTCATATTTTGATCTGAAATTGCAGATAAAAAGATTAGATCCTGTCACAAGAAAAGTTACAACTATTGCTGGTACTGGACGTGCAGGATACAAGGATGGTCAAGCCTTGTCAGCTCAAGTGAGCTATATCTTGACCAATTTCTGTTGCCTGCCTATGTTTTGCATTCTCTCTTTCTTTTCCTGCCTCGAACCTTGGGTCTTCGCATTGGCCTTGTGTCTAACTTCGTTTTATTCCTATCTTAGTACATGGCACGAAAGCCTTTTGTGTGTTCCCTAAAAGAAAAAGAATCTGTTTTCTGAATTTTAGCTGATAATTCGCAATTAACTACATCATGCTTATCATTTTAAAATGTTATTCTACAGTAATAACTAATCAGCATTCTATGTTAGTTCCACCGTAGTTTGATGGAGTATGATCCTTGTTTTTACTATTTGTGAAAAAGAAATATTTTTCTCTAGGAAGAGCTTTATGACATGATTGTTTTGAATTTGCTGATGCAGCTATCTGAGCCAGCAGGACTTGTTGACGTGGGAGACGGTATTTTTTTTTTCATTTCCCATGTGTGTTTGTCTTTAGATTATCTGAGTCATGAGTTGTTACTAGAACTGTCACATAGGTCAAACTAAAATCATGGTATAATGTTTTTTTCCCCTAGAATTAGTTTCCTGAATATGCTTAGTAAGAAATGAAGCTAGTAGTTTAATAAACTCCTTGCCTGTAATCACCTAAAATTATCTCTTTTTATCAATCATTTGCACTTGCTTTATGAACAACCTTAAACTAAAGCCTAGTTCCTCATTAGTGTGAAAGCTGCTTAGCATTGTTGCCATGTATTCAGCACAATGAGCACAAAAATAATATACAGGAAGGTGTCCCTTTGTGTTGCAAGCTGAAACTTATATTATATGGTGTAATTGATTGTGCTTCTGATATCTTGTAGGAAAGCTTCTTGTAGCAGATACAAATAACAGCACAATCAGATATATAGTTTTGAATGAGAGAGGTGCTCAAGTGCGTACACTAGATTTGATTGGAGTGCTGCCACCATTACCAAAACCGAAGACATTGAGACGCCTAAGACGGCGCTTATCAGCGGACACAGATGTTATTAACGTTGATGGTGGTTCTTCGATGGAAGGATATTTGTCTCTTGCAATCTCAGTCCCTGATGGTTACCATTTTTCCAAGGTCCACAATTTTAGCTATGTCTTTCTTTGCATCATTGATGATAGTTGTTTGTAGCTACTGAAGGTCGTTTGCTAGTTATAATTGTAGTTATTATAGTATGGACAAATTTTAATTAGTAATATTCTTCACTTGATTGTTTATCAGGATCCTTCAAATGCACCTTGCTAAGGCCTACAACATGTTCTTTTTTGCCTTGATGTTTTAAGGTCCTTCTAGTAGCTATATTACCTAGGGCAACATATGTGTGACATTGCTAAGTTATGCTTCATGCAACCTCCATGTCAATATTCTTTTGTGCATACTTCTATTTTTAAGGAGAAAAAGGGAAAGGTCTTTTTAAAAGCCTGTGTGATCTGTGCATACAGCCTAGGTGGACTGTACAGCTAGGAGGTACCTGATTCATTATTGTCCTAAGAGGAATAAGACAGTAGGGCATGAACAGGGATAACAGTTAATCAGATCTAACATGTTGTGTACTAAAAAATGTTGATTGCTGCCATATAGCTTCTGCAGGTTCAATGTCAGTTCTGTGTTTTGCAGAACATTTCCTGAAACAGATAACTGTCAGCATGAGCCACTTGAGATGATAAATTTCCTTGTTTGCTTTAGATTAAATCTTGTTATTTCCTTTTTCTGATATTCAGGAAGCTCGCAGTAAATTTTATGTGGAAACAGAACCAGCTAATGCAATTGAGATTGAGCCAGTGAATGGATTTCTGAACTCAGACGGGCAGGCATCACTCAAGTTCAAAAGAACATCTTCATCGTCGTCAATGGGAAGGATCTACTGCAAGGTAGTGATATGTTGAATCTTGAAGCAACAATTTTGCTTAACTTGTTGGATATTCCATAGTATGCTTCACACTAACCTTTTCAAGTCAATGACGGACCACGTGATATTTTCTTTGCTATGAAAATAGTCCAGTACAGACTAACCTATGCATACAATCATCTATGTGGATACCTCACTGAATTAGGACGCAAGAAAATAAACCATTATGCATTATTGGTATCCTTAGATTTCTTGAGATGTGATGCTTATTGTTAGTTAACAAAAGTATTCTGGTATTGCTCTTCTGTCATGGGTTGTACTTTTGTGCAAGCTGATAACCGAACTAAAGGAACTATTCTTTTCTAGATTATATTGTCGAGTATGTTGTGTTCTAATTTGTAGGTTTACTACTGCAAAGAAGATGAAGTTTGTCTTTACCAATCTGTTGCTTTTGATGTCAAATTCGGAGAAGAGGCAGTACCCAGTCCAGCGCAAACTACTCTATCTTATTCTGTGGTACCAAGAGACACTTCAACCAGTGCACAATTAATAGCTGCTAGAAAGAATGCCAAGGTATAGTTAGATTTAGGGTGATTATTTTCTGTACACTATTGTCTTGATTGTGAATTGGCTATAGCGTCACAACTAACTTTCAACCTTGTATGTTGTATGGCTGACATGCCGCTTCACCCTAGCTTCATTGATATATTTATATCTCCCCATGACGGGACATCAAAATTGATTAGTTATATATTGCTAGTTCATAGCATGCTTGGAACACCCGTATGGGTCTATTTGTCTTCCAACGAGAATTCTGTTTTATCCAAATCATTGATGAACATTTGGTTGCACTGAACAAACCGATTCCAGCATTGCAATGTAGTGGCCTGCATGTTTTCCCAAAGAATACATGTGCGCTTCTTACCCTTTCCTTTTGCACAAAATCACGGGCGGATTGAAGTTTTCTATAATTGTACTGATTAGCCTTGCACAAGATAAATAGGGGCAATCATTTGATCAGTTGACATGTCTCAACAAGAATATCAATTTTGGATATCATCCACCAGAGAGAAAGGGTGTTGATGTCAATGAAAACAGAATATGGGCATGCCAACCTTTAGTATTCAGTTTATACTGATCCGGACGTTATGCACCCCCTGTGAGTATTGAATGTCAGGAGACAAAGGAGGACGACGTTAGCTGTGATGGCCCCGTCCTTTACAACATCCACTATATCAGCACTCTCGGTGATGATTTCTATTGCTTATCATGATTGGTAGCATTTCGTTATCAATTTATCTTGCACCATGGCTATTATTCTCCTGTAAAGATGTCAATGGGGATCAGGCTGTGTCGTTGGCATATAACTCGTATGGGCCAGTTGGAGAGCATTGGGTTCCCATGAAGTTTTCGGACGATACGCATTGACTATAGCAATGCTGCGCAGGGGCCAAAAGTCATCCCACAGTGCTGTGATCCTCAATTCAGACGACTGATATATAAGCATTAGCTGACACGTCTTGTTGACCTCCTGTATATTCTCTGCCATTGACACATGCTTTTTTTCATATCCTGCGAGCTTCTACCAAATGGTTGAGATAACTGATTCAGTTCTGATTGGAATCCAGCGGCGGACTAGGATCAAGGTTTTTAATCTTGGTGGGACTTGGCATGACCAATTGACAGATTGTTAATGTTATGTCACGTTCGAGGTCCATGAATTGTGTCCTAGCTGCCATGTGTTTAGGTCATCATGTTGCTTAATGTGCAGTATTATTGCTGTTGGGATTAGAATCATTGAAAAACGTGAGCCCTGAGGTTGTATGGGCGGAGTATATTTTAGGCTATTGTCAGGCGCATTCACTCCACTAATATTAATCTTGAATTGTCGTTTAGATAGCCTGATAACCATCAGTCACGGGCTGAGTGAACATGCTAGACGATCTAAATCTGATCCGTCGATACGGGCTCCACTATGGACGGACAGTTGGTGATCAGGGAGTGTTCAGTCGTCCTGTTAGATTTGACAAGAACGATTCTGTTCACTGGACCTGTGCATCCACATGGATTCATGGCATCTGGCCGGCGGTCCCTGTGGAGCCGAGAGCTTGAAGGCAGGCAGTGTTGTGCCCAGTAGATACTGAACTTGTGTTTCCCCTTTATCTCGTCTACAGCTTTATCTCGTGTACAGCCAGAGCCCTGAGAGGATGCTAAATGGCACTGTCGAAACTTCAGTGTTTGTTGGGAGATTGACTTTAGAAAGGACAGCATGCGTGTGTTTAGCTTGGACGCCTTATGTTACACGTCTGATATCTACGGTAATATATATTAGCTATCTATAATTCTTACAGATAGCTTCTGCTGTCTATATCGTTGTATAACCAACTATATAGACAGCTCATTAATAGAGAAAGTATATGGTGAAAGTTGACATATAGTGAAATCATGAAAGTAGATAAACAGAGACGTTGGATCAAACTTGAATGGTTCAGATCTAGGTGGAGTCCCACCTCCTCCACTTAAGGTGTGAAATTTTGTTATTTTTCTAGAGGGTTATGTGTAAAATATGTTTAAGTGAGGAGGTGGAATTCCACTTAAATCTGAACAATTCAAGTTCAATTCAACATCTCTATTTGCTTACTTTTATAATTTTACCATATATCTACTGTCACCATATACACTTCCCCTCATTAATAAGGCTATTACAAACAATTATATAAATAACCTATTGTATGATTTATTTTTAGCCCTAACTATGGATGATATGAAAGTGTTTTATAGATAACTACTATCTATATCATTATACATGTCCTTATTGGATGATTGGTTGCTCGCATTGGTTTAGCCCGTCTCAGTGAAATGGGTTTGTTTCGGCGGGATAAGTAAGGATGGTACAGGCTACGATACTACCTGGTAAAAAAAAAAAACAAAGATAGTCACATGGCTTATCTCAGTTCACTATGATTTGTATTCTACCTTAATAATGCTTAATCCATCTAAGGATAAAAGAAAACCGTCGGTACCTGGCCAGTTATGGTCCTATCGGCTTGGACCGGTCGTTTCCATATTGACCTAAAAGAGATGGTTGCGTACTAATATTAATAATGAAATCGCTTAGGAAGGATATATAAAAAGAAAAAAAAAAGCAAACCGGAAATTGACCAGTTACTGGCTATTGGCCTAGCTCTGGTAAATTCTCAAAATCCGGGTCTATTTATCCTTCCCAGTGAACAAAATATCATCTTAGCAAAAAGATTCTTCGGACGTGAGCTAGCTGAGTCTCATTATATATTCAGGTAATTATATATTCAGGTAATCAATCACCTCCGCAATGGATGGAATAGCTAAATAGTTCAGGACATATTTATACGCAGGAATTTTGCATAACAAAATCATTTTAGAATTTGAAAAAAATTCCTCAGTTCCAAATGAGATCATGGTTGTCACAGCGTTGCCTAGACGTCGCGTAATCGGAAAGACGCTCCAAGGTGGATGCTATGGAGGTTCACCTCAACTTGGATAGGGTGAGAGAAGTTGTTGCCTCTACGTTGGGAGATAGACATGTGCCTGAGAGAGCAGAGGAAGAGATAGGTAGAGAGGTGATTCGGGGATGGAACCTTAGCAGCCGCTCCTCATTGTTGCTACTGCCACCGCCACTGGCTGCCGCTCTCAAATCCAACACTCCATCCCTCGATGATTACCTCCAGATCTGGAGGTATGACCTCTCCCTCTTCTCTCTTGCTTTCCCCTCTGTTTCTCTCATTCTTTGCTTATCTGCTCTCTTGACTTCGGTCTCTTTGCTTCTTTGCTCTGCTCTTTGTTCTCCTAATCTATTGTCTTAGTCAATCCCTTTAACTCACCGTATCTCACCTTGGGGATGCGACGGCACCCGCCTAGATGCTATGGCATCCTGGCGCCTCTCAAGCACCGTGGTTGCCAACGATACCATGACAACATGAACGAGATCGACCTTGTATACATTCTCTAAACTTATGCAATGGTCACATCTTCTTGCAAACAAAATGTGGCTTGGGATTTTCGAACTTGCAGTGCTTATTAGCCTTTTCATTTCTCTTTTAGTTCATCGTTGCCATGGAGAAAGGAGTGAAACGGAGCAGACCAGCCGAAGTATTCTTGGAGCGAGCTGAACTCCGGAACAGCCCATAGGTCTCTCTGGCTTCCAATCTGAGCCGCACGCTGCAAACCGGTCTGGCGAGTCGCGAGCGACACCACCGGCCCCGCAGAATCCAAGCACCATCCGGACCGATCGATCGGGCTCCAGAAGGATCGATGTTGCTTGATGCAGCCTGCTGCCATCGTGTGCCCTCCGACCTAAAGTACGTGGAAAGGCGTGTGGATGTTTGAAAACGGAAACGGGGACCATGCGCACCGCATGGTTCACACCGATCTGTTGCTGTCGTGCGACGATATCATGCACCAGCAGGATGTGAGATCAAGACAACACACACTTTCCAAACCGGAAAACAATGGAGAAACCATGGGTAGTTTTTAAAGTTTGCTTTGTTTTTGCGTGAACACGCAAACAGATTCATGTGTCTTTTTATTTAGATAGAATGCGGTTCGATACAAGAAGTTTAGGTTAGAGCGACGGCGAAGAAATAAGGCCTGCGGCTTCACACACCAGCTGCTAGGGGCTTTACTCTCAGCAAAGATTTGCGCAACCAAACTACACTACCAAGAACAACTACTGCGGCTTGGGGTTTTAACGTTGCTTTGATACGAACTTAGGGCATGTACAATGGTACATGTCAGCTGTCTGTAAGACTATGCCATCTAGGATTTTAGGTGATGTGGATGAGAGAGAAGGAGGAGGAGAGAGAAATCTGCATCTACTATTTAATGAGCGGTCTTATAGACGATTTTCTATTTTATGTACCATTGTATAGATATCATTATTTAGATAAGAGACCATTCTGCATAACTATATAGACGATCCATTGTATGAGTTATTTTTAGTGCTGTCCATAGATGATGTGAAGATATATTATAGACAGCTGCCGTCTATACCACTGTACATGCCCTTAGGGTATGTATAGTGGTATAGATGTCAACTGTCTGTAATACATCTCTATATCATCTATGGATAGCACTAAAAATAACACATATATAGTTATCTGTAATGGACTCTCATCTAATTAACAGACTGTCTGTACGATGATACACAAAACAGAAAACTGTCTATAAGACTATTTGTTAAATAGTAGACAACAACTTTCTCTCACCTCCTTCTCTCTTTCATATCACCTGAAATTCTATATAACATAATCTTACAGACAGCTGATATGTAACATTGTACATACCCTAAGTATAAAGGGGAAAAAATACTTGGAAGCATGCATGGTCCTCCACTGCAACTGTAGGCTTTTAGCTACAATTGCATGCGGATTCAAGGATTCTACGGAGATACCGAACCTTGGTTGGCATCGATTACTGTGTAGTTATTCTCTCCTCTAAATTTATAAGATATATTTTTTGAATGGTTTTATTCATAAATATTGGATATATTTTATATTTCAATGCAAAACTAGTGTAATGTTTCATCTGTACCCATAATAAATATCTATTTTTACTTTATATTCTCTATATATATGGATTTAATATAGTGCTTAGTGATAATAATTATAGTAATATAGTTATTTTCAATATTTTTTTGTTCTATGTACCAAGGAGAAATGCGCCTTACTTAAACTTAGACTAGTTTTATACTAGGCAAATCATTTTCAAAAAAAAAATTATACTAAACAAATAGCTCTATTTGAAAATTTGAATATGTAGCCATTAATCAGTCGGTATTGGCCGGATATCGCTATAGACAACAATAAGTTTATTTGATGCAAATGCACAAATATTATTTGATGCAGACATTGCCTAGATAACAAATATTCGATACAACGCGGTGATTTTGTTATCCCCAATGGATCTACACCCAGTGACCAAGGTATCCTGCGCAGGCAGGGCAGGTATGATCTCGGGATTTAATATGCGCAGTACCAAAAAATAAACAGCTTCCCAATAATATCCTGCACGGCGATGATTAATAAGCGGACAGCCTATGTGTAGGAGGGAGACATCCGAACCTGCACTAATCAGCAGGCACAGCAACCGCCACACACGAGTGTGCCAGTGCCACCAGCATATAATCACACTAGAACTAGAACCAGACGTCTTAGGCTTAGGCCATGTGCAATGCGACTGCCAAACTGGGCCCTTTGGCCGAATAACTGCCTTTACTTACTTACCATCGTAGACACCATGTCATGCAAATGCCTCGGCTACCCTGATTGAATTGGAGGCCGGCGTGCAGGAGCAGTTCGCACATGCTGGAAGTTTCGCTTCTGCGGAGAATCGGCATTAGGGATCAGCGCCGTGAAATTGTTGGTGATAGTTTTCATTCGAGAGTTATGTTTTAATACTTTTTCTTCCAATATAAATTATATAAATTTTAAAACAAATAAATAGGTAAATAACTATTATCTACTCTTTAATTATACTTTAATATTTATGCAACCGCCACAAAGAAAAACATAGAAGCATCTCTCTCCATCCAAGCAAGGAGATGCTCAATCGGGCTTAAGCTTCTCATATTATGTAAGCATATGTAAAATAATTATTTTTATTAGAGGTTATAGTTCTTGGTATACTACCTTTCCTATATTTCGAAGGATTCGCGTGCTCTGGTTGCTTTGAGTCGAGCCGGCGGCTCGGCTCAAAAAAACTTTTCGCGATTTGATCCTTTTATAAATTACGAATAGGTCCTTCGCGATATTCTGTGAGAGGAAATTTTTTTCGCTAAAATCGCGTTCGGGTCCCTCGTGCGTCATTTTACGGAAAAAACTCCCGTTAAATTCAAATCGCGAACAAGCCATTTTCTAATTTTTCAGGATAGCGGACAGGTCCAAAAACGTAACATTCAGGTCCTTGCTAAAATACGTGTTATTACTCGGTGAATGCGTAGACTTTTAGACTCGACAAAAGAAAGTTGTTGTCTCTAATAATTTCTCACCCTTTTCCCTCTAGACTTTTTTCCCCACCACGGTTTTTCAGCTCGGTCTCCAATATTTTTCAAATAATTCGTTGAAAGAGATATTTCTACAGCTCTATCTCTCTATTTTGCCCCCGTTTCGCTCATTACTTCGACGATTTAAAAAAAACGCCGCGAAAAAAAATCTACGAAAAAACAACACGCGCGGCGTGTTACGCCGCGAAAAATTTTGTTTTTTTCCAGCCGTTTCGCTCATTATTTCGACGATTTAAAAAATAAAATGCCGTCGAAAAAAAAGAAATTTTTTCTAGAAAAAACATCACGCGCGGCGTTTTACGCCGCGAAAAATTTACTAGTAGATACTTTATGTCATAACATTTGTTCTCACTCTATGTATATAATGTATGTATTTAAACATCTCTGGCAATATATCCAGTGAAAACCATTTTTACCGTGAAAACTTCAAGAAACCCACGTGTATAAGTTTTGAAAAATTCTCAAAAAAATTATCATACATAGGAATGTGAGCTTTTACAATCCTGTAAAATTTAAAGACCAAACTCAATCGCATTTAAAAGATATGAAAAAGACAAACAGCGAAATAAAATAGTGCTAAATAGTGAAAAATCACTGTTTAGGTTGAATTTGTCTTTTTCATATCTTTAAAATGCGATTGAGTTTGGTCCTTAAATTTTGCAGGATTTTAGAAGCTTACCTCCCCTACGTATGGTAATTTTTTAAATTTTTTTAAAAATTGTACACATGAGTTTCATAGAGTTTTTATGGTAAAAGTGGTTTTCACTTGATGTATTGCCAACATTGCACGCAGCCTTACATTAGCTGGGATCGTGCAGAATCTGGAGCAACATGGGCTGTCCGCCCGCGCGGGCGCCGGGCCGCGGCAGCGCGTGCTGTGTTCCGCCATCCGGCACGTCTTTTTCCACGCGAAAAGGCCTGTAAGCCCTGCGAATCATGCCTGCCCTGCCTGGCTAGCGCGCGCGGCTCAGGGTTTCACCGAGCCTGCCCCTCCAAGGGGGACACCTGCCTTTTCCGTGGACGCGACACCCAGCACCGGACACGCACCGGCACGGCACGCACAGTGACGAAGCCGCGCGCGCGCGGGCTCTCGTTTCTACCACATCCCCCCGGATTTCCCATGGTTCTTTTTTTTTAATCAGGATCGCGCGGATTTTGGTGTCGCGTACGTGGGGGCGCAATCCTTGATGACCTGAGGTTCGTTAACTGACCTCAATCAATCGTGCTTTACTTTTTTTTTTTTTGTTTTGGAGAGACCGTGCTTTACTGGACTGCCATGCATTGGCGTTAACTTCAGAAGGAAACACATTAAAACGCCACGGTGGTAAAATTCAAATGCAGCAGAGCCATGCAGAATTGCAGACGCATGTGTGCCTGTCAATCTTTTATTTCAGATGGGATGAGAGATCTACTTTCGCTAGCTGCACAAGCTAGCATACGCACGAATCTGTACTTCTGATTTTATGAGGTAGACCAGCTGGTCCTGTAGTTACGCGGTACTGCTGCTACACGTGTTCTTGTAAAAGGTGAACGTCAGAAAATATCGGGTATTTTACTACTAAAATAAAGATTCGGTCTCTCTCTATACGTTCAATTATTGGCCCGTAAGTACTGTTCTACCGATGTACACCAGCCGCTTGTGCATGTTCGAAGGGGGAAGGAACTAGGGAGGTGCAGGCATGGTTGATTAAAATCACGCGAGAGCTAGCATTCGTGCCTCCAATGCGCGCAATATACTCCGATGAACTGTAGCAGCAGACACACCTTCAAGGTTACACATCAGGGTTAGAAATCTCGGCGATTTCTCGTGAGATTTCGTTTATCGGACATGGATGACTTTTGAAATGTCGGTCAGAGTGAAAAAAATTCAAAAAAATTGAATTGCTACAGTAATCTCGCTAGAAACCACTGAAAACTCGGCTTTATAATCTAGATTTTGATGTTTGATGACCATATTTGACCGGATTTGGTTTTATAATGCTTAAGAAAGTCATCTCCTATGAAAATTTATTGAAAAACAAATTTTTTGAGACATTTTTTAATACCTTTAGAAACGCTATTGGATTTTTATAAAATTGCATGTGCTTTATCTTGATGTAAAAAATTTACGGTACCATTATAACAAGTGTAGGATTATACATAAAAATTTTAAAAATAATTTAACTTCATTTTTTATCTTTAAAAAATCAAAAACAGAATGTACATAATTGGGACAGTAACCTTGTCACAATTTTATAAATTTTCTCAAGTGTGATAATAATCCAAAATTTTTATGAGAGCTTAATAATTGTCTAAGTACCATTATATAAAATTTTTTAAAAAATTAAACATTTTTTATCTGCCTAATAAAACCTATGTATGCATTGAACTTCATTTGTTATATTTCAAAAATAAATAAAAAAACAGAAAGAACATAAATGGTACAGTGCACTTATAAGAATTTTATAATTTTTTTGGTGTGTGATCATGATTTTTTATGAGATCTTAAGCATTTCCTTGGAACCCTTCTGCAAAATTTTTAAAAATTTTAAACCTTTTTTGATTACTAAAGCAAATCTATGTATTGATCATGAGACTTTTAACAGTACGTAGTATTGTCAGAATTTTTGAAACTTCTTAAAGCTTGATTATCATGTGAAAATTTTATATAAACATTAATGATACATCAGGACCATTCACATAAAATTTCAAAATTTTATAACATGGTTTGTACCATTTTTTATTTGGTTGAAGTTTGCCGATAAAGCTTTTATCAAGACAGTAGCACTGTATGAATTTTTAAAAATTAATGAAGCTTGATCATCATTTAAAAATTTTATGGAAACATTAGTGATGCATCAAACTTGCCGGTCAGCGTTTTATTAGGATAGTAGCAACGTTTAAATTTTTAAAAATTTCTTAGATTTGATAATCATCTGAAATTATTATGGGAACATCATTGATGTGTCAAGAACCTCCACAAAAAATTTTAAAATTTTTTTTGAGCTATTTTTCTCTCGATGCAATTTTGCCAAAATTTTGGCAAATCTCGCTGAGATCTCGGCAAAACTAATTGAAAAAATTCTGGATTTGAATTTTTATTTTTATGGTTAGTCCAGAATTTGATCAAAATTTCTAAATCCCATCGAGATTTTATTCTCCGATCACGTCCAAAGATTTTAAACGAAAACGAGATTGCAATCCTGGTTACACACAAGTCTTTCAGAAGTAGTGCAAAGCAGCTACCCACGTGTCGCCGAGCCGTCCATCTTACTGACGAAATCTCTCTACTATATTAGTTGGCGGCGCATTCGTCTCGTTTTCACCATTTTGCACTGTTTGGGCCTACACATTTGGCAGTCTAGTGGGGAAAAACAAAATACAAATAGATATATGCATAAACTAGTGACAAAAACAAAAATTTCCTTATTATTAAAGCTATAGAAAAAAAAGCAGTAAGGTTTGCTCTCAAGACCCATAAATTACTACATTAATCAAAGTAAAAAGAGAAGACATATGCTAGCTTTCATACTTTTCTTTTTTACAATTACACAAATATTAAAGCATAAATAAAAAATAGATGATTATTATTTACCCCTTCGTTTGCTTTAAGGTTAGTACAACTTGTATTAAAAGA
The DNA here is from genome assembly GCA_036346375.1 of Guadua angustifolia. Lineage (NCBI taxonomy): Eukaryota > Viridiplantae > Streptophyta > Magnoliopsida > Poales > Poaceae > Guadua > Guadua angustifolia. The sequence goes on from JAYEVE010001142.1 coordinate 23,910, forward strand.
GAGCATTGAAGCACTGTCCAAAAGAGAAATATCAACACCATCTATTTTTTGTAAATACAGACTATAACGGTGCATATTAATCAAATTTAGCTAACAGTTCTACAGTAAATACAACTCATTTGTTGTATAAGAAAATTCCAATTACTCAATCTGCATACACATGTATTAGCTTCCTATTAGATGTGCCGTGAAAATAGTAAAATTTCAGAAAATAACACTCAATTCGTGCACCTCTTCGATTTTATGTACATCTAAGTCACTAACAGTAGACCACGACTCCCATGCGCTGATGATCCAGACCTTCAACTTCTCGCATGCATGGCGCACCAGATGAAATCATCGGAACCGTCGAGGTGTGTCACTGATCGCGTCGCATTCAAGGCCAAGTGGACTACGTGCATCTTTGCCCTATTTTGGATATGTACGGTTGTCTAATCAGTCATAAGTCCATGTCACGTAGATTTTTGTGATAAGAGATAAAGATACTATTTACATACGGTTTTATACCGTGCCTATCATTGTATATAGTTTATTAATTATACGACTATTACAGATAATTATATAGATAATTTATTACATGCATTATCTTTAGTGTTGTGTATAGATGATATGTAGTTGCACTACAGATAACCACCGTCTATATCACTGTACATGCTCAATTAACCATGTACAAAGACCATGATGCAATGATGGAACGGGGAACTGGCCAGGGCCACTGCCAAATAGGAGATACAAGGAATTTTTTAAATAATATATGTTTAATAAAAATTTACAGAAATAATATGCCCAAAAAAATAACAGTTTTATCCACCTGTCGCACGTCCAAATTGCGACAAATATTATATCGCAATTCCGAATTGCAATAATCTCTCATGACACAGTGCACGGCATACATCTCCACATAGACGTCGAACACCAGGTGGTGCCGTGTCAACCAGGTGGCGTCGTGTCAACCAGAAGGCGGCGTCACGAGAGCACTGCAGGGAGAGGCCATGAGGTGCTCGCACGCCTACTAGCTCCGGGAGTTAAGAAAGTCAGATGACATGATCATCTGTCAGCTGGTCGAACATCGCTACGTACTCAGGGTATGAAGCGTGTGACATGACAGGCGTGAAAGTCGACTGCAAAAAAAGGAATAGTCCAAAGTTAGACAAAAAATTTCAAAATTATTACATAATTCAAGGTAAAAGTCATTTTACTAACCCATCAGCGACACCATAACATCCCCATGGTAGGACAGTCGACGTCATCCTTGGAGGCTCCGTAGAAGCTTGCTCCGTAGGATCCCAAATCCATCTGCGGCTGGCCGATCTGGAACCTCTCGAAAAACTAAAGTTGAAGTAGTAGAGGACACCCTGTGAGAATGGATCAGTCCCCCACTCGACGACAACCATCGCAAAGACCTCGGTACGTGGCAACCAGTACAGCCGGTCCCCATGCTAGCTGTGGGATCTCCTCAATGTCAGTGTTTGCGATCGACCTCGTGTACCGGAAGTTAGTGGGTTTTCCTTTACTAATCTTTGACAAAAGTGGGGCATGGATTTTGTCTCGCAGAAGATAGTGGATCTACTCTCAGGTGTATATTAGCGTATCTATATATATTAGAAAGCCAGGTGAGTACATATGAAGTCAGTTACGAACATATCACGAGGAGTTTGCTTCGTACTGTATCAAGCCATCAACAAAAAGGTTTCTGGTATGATTAAGAAAGCAAGTATGCTATCATTAGGGTGAAACAATAATGTTCGAAGGTATCTCTAGATGCATGTACGGTCAAATAACATACCCATGGGCAAAGAAAAGGACTCCGTCATAGTTACTCCCAATCGATATGCCACCTGGGAGCGCCAGCCAAAGCATCATATCGTCTCGATCATAAATTTAATTAACGTTACTTGCTCCGGTGAGCAGGTTGCCATCGAGAAATAGCAAGGTTAGTCATGGTACAATCACGAGGGATCAGGTGATCTTGCTGGAGAGGGGATTGCTACAAGTCGATGACGACGGCTCGGTGCACCGAGGTGAGGCTATCGAGCGATTGGGGATCATCGCGCTTTTTGAGGTGGCTCTGTTAAGTCGATGGGATTCGATGACTTTACTTTATTATGTGTTACTGATATATGGTTTTAGGGTCCACATGTCATATTATTATAGAAAAACTTATATTAAACATCTTATCACATACTGTTTTTCAAAACCGTTTGTGATAATTCATATCACTGACGGTTGGTGACAAAAACCGTCAGTGATGTCCATAGATGTCATCACTGACAGTTGATGGCCGACCGTCAGTGATGACATCTACAGACACGATTTTATACAAAAACCATCAGTAATATCAATAGATATTAGTAATGTTCATGGATGTCATCATTGATGGTTTTAGTCATCAACCGTCAATGATATCAATGGATATCACCTAAAACCGTTAGTGATGACATTCATGGACATCATCAACAGTTTTTGTATAAAACCATCTATGATAGTTCATGTCAATATATAATACAGAGCTCCGACCCACTTAGAGTTTTTAGGGTTTCAGGATCTATCTTTAAGGTGGATATGATTATGAGACGATTTGGTAAAAGAAGACTGTTGATTTCGAATGGTGATTGTAGATCCATTTGTTCTTGGTGATTTAAAGTTAGTAATGGGTTATAATTATATTATATCCAAGATCTAACTTAGTGTAGATCCATTTGTTCTTTGTGACCTAAGATAGCAATTAGTTATAATTGTATTATGTTCAAGATGTAGCTAGCTTCGTTAAGAGAGAGAATTGAAAATACTAGTTTGTAGATCTATTTGTTTTTTGTGATCTAAGGTAGTAATTGGTCATAATTGCATTATATTCAAAATGTAGCTACTTTGGTAAAGTGAGAATTGAAGATACTTGGTTTAGATTTAGTTAGCTTGGTACAGGGAGAAGATTATTTAGATCTAGCATGGTTTATAATTTAGGGTAGGGTTTAAGTTGTTAACTTGTGCTCCAATTTAAGAATGTATATGTGCACTCCTAGTGTACTTCACTATTTAACACTAATTGTTATATACATAGCGTAGATTGATCAAAACTAGATGTAGCTGAGAACTGTACGAGTACCGAGTACATTAATGGTGTCTTTACTTTTAAAAGAGCTGTAGAGGAGAATATGTTTAATAAGAGATGTAATTTATGTCTTATCAATGCATTGACTGCAAGAATCTAAGAATATTTTGAAACTCAGTGCAAATCGAAACACACTTGATTCTAAGGGGTATCAAAAGGGGTATACATGTTGGACCAGTCACGATGAAGAGCAGATTATATAAGAAGCAGGTAGTATTAATATCACTGACGAAATCAACGATATGCTCGATGATATTGATTGTACTTCTGATGAGGATAGGTTGCACGATGACAATCTGGATCAGATACTACGTGATATAGAAGGGAACCGTCATGACAGAGGGTATGATAAATTTCAGGGTTTGATGGACGACTTGAAGAAACCTTTGTTTCCGAGTGTAAGTCGAAATACAAAAGCTTGTCATTTATGGTTTAACTGCTGAAATTGAAGACAAATAGCGGTTGGTCCAACAAGAGTTTCACGGCACTGTTAGGTCTATTAGCGGATATGCTTCTAGAGGAAAACGAGTTGTCTACAACCACTTACAAAGCCAAGAAAGTTGTTTGTCCCTTGGAAATTGAAGTAGAAAAAATACATTCATATCCAAATGACTGTATCCTCTACAACAAAGAGTATGTAAATTTGCATGTATGTCTGGTGTGCAATGCATCCCGATACAAGCGTAAAAATGAATCAGATGATGAAGGCGAGGGCATTGAGGTAAAGAAAGGACCTCCTGCTAAGGTAGTGTGGTATATGCCTATAATTCCCCATTTGAAAAGTTTATTTGCGAATCCAAAGAAGACAAAACTGCTACGTCGGCTCTCGGAGGAGTGTAGAATGATAGAATACAAAGACACCATACTGATTCGATCTAGTAGAGAAACATCGATAGGAGGCTTCATGAATTTGATGTGGAACTGAGTAATATAAGGTTTGGATTGAGTACAGATGAAATGAATCCTTCGGTAACATGAGCAGCTGACATAGCACTTGGCCTGCGAATCTCTGTATTTACAATCTTTGTCCTTGGTTGTCTACGAAGCGGAAGTATATTTTGTTATATGTACTTATCCAAGACCCAAAGCAACCTAGGAGCGATATTAATATGTACCTAGCACCATTAATGGAAGATCTGAAAACACCGTGGGTTTCTGGGGTACAAGTATGGGATACGTACAAATGAGAGAATTTTACTTTACACTGCCTGTTGTTATGCACCGTAAATTATTACCCTGTCCTTGCTAACCTGTCAAGCTAGAGTACAAAAAGAGCCAAAGCATGTACTCACTACTTAGATGATACCGAGTGTGTTTGGACAAATCACTCGTGCAAAACCGTGTACATATGTCACCGTAGGTTCGTTCGGAGGAATCACCCATACCACAAGATGAAGAAACAATTCGATGGAAGGAACGCGGATGGTTTAGCTCCAAGGACTTTAGGCGGGATAGATGTATATGATATGGTTAAGGATTTGGATGTTGTGCTTATAAAGGGATGTAAATCGAGGACCTGTGAGAAGTACATGTGAAAGAAGAGATCAATATTTTGTGACCTACCTTATTGGGGGCACCTACAAGTTCTCCATTGCTTCGATGTCATGCACGTAGAGATGAATGTATGTGATAGCTTGATTGGTCTCTTATTGAACATTATGGGCAAAATAAAGGATAGTATCAACACACGACTTGACTTGGTCAATATGGGCATCAGACTTGAGTTAGCACCAAAAGAGAACAATAAAGGCTGAACGTACTGTGAACTTGCTTATTACACACTATCCAAGGCCGAGAGAACTGAGCTATACCAGTGCTTGCATAGTTGCATGGTGTGAAAGTTCCGTCTGGTTACTCCTCCAACATAAAGAGACTTGTTTCAATGCAATATTTGAAATTAACTGGTACAAAGTCTCATAATTGTTATGTGCTGATAACACAGATACTCCCTATTGCAATTAGAAGTACTTTGCCGAACAAGGTCCGAGAGACAATCATGAGGTTGTATTATTTCTTTAACACAATTGCTCAAAAGATCATCGATCTCGAAGGACTAAATACTCTACAGAGCGAGGTGGTGATGAGTCTATGTAATCTAAAGATGTATTTTCTTTCATCGTTTTTCAATATCGTGGTCCATCTCATTGTTCTCCTATGTAACATGTATCCATTTGAGAGGTACACGGAATTCTCAAGTCCTACATATGGAATCGATCTCGGTCGAGGGTACTATTGTTGAAGGTTATGCAACCGAAGAGGTCGTTGAATTCGACGTCGATTACATGGCTCAAATCGAACCGATAGGTGCGCCTCGATCTTGCCATGAGGGTAGGCTTGAGGGTACCAGGACCATTGGAAGAAAAGCAATCATGACTGATCTGGTTGCGTATACTCAAGCCTATTTCACGGTTTTAAAACACATGGCTGTAGTGTCCCCGTATATCGATGATCACAAGCACTAGCTATGGCAACATAACTCGGTGTGGTAGGAGTCTTGAATCACGAGACAACACAACCTTAAACTCAATAAATGGTTGAAGGAGTGACCCACACTCGGAGCTCGCCAACGATACTCTGATATGGTTGGCAAAAGGTCTAACATTTACAATTGCAACATGAAATGGATACGATTTAAATGGGTACACATTTTAAATGAGATATTAAGATATGAAGAGCATAAACCAGAATAGCGGTGTCCTCATAAATGTGTTCAATACCACAACATCGGTGAGGAGCTCCTACTATGGGTTTATAGAGAAGATTTGGGAGCTGGGCTACATGATATTGAAGATCACATATTTCGGTGCTATTGGGTCCACCTCCAGCAGATGAAGGTTGACAAGTACGGTGTCACTACCGTGGACCTTGAATGTGTATGATACCAAGATGAACCATTCGTACTCGCTAACCAAGTTGTTCGAGTCTTCTATATAATCGACCTGTCCAACAAGAAGCACAATGTAGTTCTTTAGGGAAAAGTAAGGATTGTCAGAGTCGATAATGTAGTAGATGAGAAAGAATACAATCAATTTGACGAGTTGCCTCCTATTGGAAATGGCATCATAGTCCCGCAAGAACAACCCGAGGAAGCTAGCTACATACGCATCGATCATCGTGAAGGGTTAATTTTTATAGAAAAGAATAAGCAAGTGGAGTTATGTTGTATCATAAGATTGTGCCATGTCAATATTGCTGACTTCAGAGATATGTATACTATCAAGGTGCAAAGTACCTTCGGAGACAAGCTTATCAAGCTGAAAGAAATTACATAAAGATAGATCTCTTAGTACTTGTGTATAGTTTTAACCATTTCTATTGGAACATGATATGAAAGCCATCACATGCAGTTTAAAATAAGTAATCAAGTACCTTGAGTAAATAATTATACAAAAAATGTCAGTATATATACCTCATTTTTAGATAAGAACTACTTGAATGAACTAGGAGTTAGTGCATCTAGTCCAAAGGCAATTGGATCTGGAGTTTGACTTTTGCAGTGATAACAAATAAATAAGTGGTACGCTGAAAACATCAGAGACGGTTCTATACTAGAACCGTCACATCATACACGGTTCTAGTATAGAACCATCTCTGATACTTACACATCACAGATAGTCTTATGTTAGAATCATTTGTGATGTCCGACATCACATAAAAATACTGATCAGCTGTTCCTCACGCAGAGCTCCCCGAATCCCCTAAATCCTACCCTGCTCCCACTCGACAGCCCACTCCCCCTCAATGCCCGTGCTCCCCCTCGGTGGCTCGCTCCCCCACGACGCCCGTGCTCCCCCTCGGCGGCCTACTCCCCTGGTTCCTCTACTAAAATTGGTAACTAATTTAATTTTATTCAGCATTAGATGTTTTTCATAAACCTAGGTGCATGTGGCTATGCCTCTATTATTTGCAGCGCGATGAGACGGCATGGTGTGCTTTTAGGTGCGAGACATCAGTTCAAATTGTGATCTTGCAAGGTGTAATAGGTTGGAGTCTTGATTTTGCGAGATGTAGTAGGTTCAAGATCGCGGTTTTACTGCATATGATAGGTTCAAATCATGGTTTGGAGAGTTGTTGGTTTGATTCACTGATTGCATGCAAAGGTTTGGCTAAAAGAACAATAGGCTAGGTGATGGGGTTAGAGTTATGAGGGTAGAGAGGTCAATGGTTATTTGCAGGGTTGTAGGTTGTGCGAAGATTGTTCACCTATCCACGAATTCGTGGTCCCCGAACAGACAAGTATGGTATCAAGCTCAAATCTAGGTCATGGTTTTGAAAGAACTTTGAATCCCAGTTTGTGTGAATGGGTTTCGCATAAAAGAATGGGCTAGATGATCGGTCTGTAGTGTAAGTTTCATTCTGTGGGAGGTGGGAATGGTGGATGCAAGAAAGGAACAACAGAGTAATGGTTATTCGTGGGTAATTGATCTCGCAAGGGTTCATCGGTTCATAAACTACTATAGGTCAACAATCAAATCAGGGCTCTTTTTGATGACTAAATAGTGATAACTTTATCTCTATGAACTCTTAAAATGACTGTCTGAACTCTTAATTGGTTTTTGAATCATTCTCACTGTTTGTCATAATAAATTTGCTTATGCCACAAGTAAACAACTTGATGTGTGTGTATAAGATCATTATGCCAATTTCGTTTGACTTAATTTCAATATCCAAATATGAATGTGTGTGTATATGTGTGTGTGTAAATAGTTGACTATAGCAAATAGTGTTAGGGAACGGGTAGGCTACTCTAGCGAAAAATCAAAATAGATAGATCATAGAATTACCACTAGACGCGCAACTGTAGTGGAAGTAGTCGATGTAGCGCGGTGGTGCAGATGTAGTCGTAATAGCCTCGCGCCTTCTCCAACAGCCTCTTTTGAGCGTCGCTGGTTGTGGGTTGTCATAGCATTGAAGCTTTGCAACAACACCTCCAAGGTATCCACACGTACAGGCGGGAACACCACGCGCTGGAGTGCTAGCATCGGTTGCGCGGTTCTAGGCGGAGGAGGGATGGCGGCTAGGGTTTCAGGAATTCTGAATTCCTATTGTTCCTTTTCGTATATCTATATGTGTCATCAAAGCCACCACATCCTCCCTTTATATAGACGTCCCATGACAGATTTCAACCTTTGAAGCCTATTAAGAACTCTAAACCCATTACAACTCTGATCCCTATTCGAATTGGTTACAACCCCTTAAGTGTGCGACCCTATAGGTTCACGTGCACTCGAACATGGCTGGAATACCCCTATCGATCATTGAATATTCCCACTCGATCATCAGGTACACCCACCTGTTCGACCATCGAGTACTCCTACTCGATCATTGAGCCTTCGACCAATAGTCAATAGCGACCCCTAGCCGGACTCACCCACTTCCGAGTACATATAAAGATCAGACGAACCTCAACAATATCCTATATGTATTTCCTTTTGCCTCACGATATCGATCAAACCTAAGGCGAGTTGTTGTCATCCTTGTTTGGATGGCTCGACTACTCTTTCTCGATATCATGACTCGGATTCTTCGAATGCATCGAGTTGACTCTTTAACTCGATGACTCGAGTAACTCTTTACTCGAATAGCATAGTCATGCATTTTTCGAAATTCAGCCACTCGAGAGGCCTAGAGATATCTCTCCCATTGTATGGAGGGGCAAATCCTACCTTAATCGACCACGCCTCGTAACCTGTTTTATGATAAACCCAAAAGCCATCTTTATAACTACCCAATTATGAAGTAGCGTTTAATGACCCCTAAGTAAGCCATTACAAATCTTGAGAACATGCGACAATCTCAAGTCGAAGGATATAGCATACATATCGCATATAAGAGTCTTGTCTACTATACCCATTTTGAAAATCATGGCTGAGAATATAGGATTTAAACCTTTCATACCATACTCTAGGGGTCTGCTTAAGTCCATATAGAGCTTTGGAAAGTTTGAAGATATGGTTTGGGTACTTGGAGTTCTCAAATCCTAGAGGTTGTTTGACATAAACCTCTTCCTCAATATAGACATTGAGAAATGCACTCTTGACATCCATTTGATAGAGTTTGAAGCACTGGGATGCAGAGAATGCAAGCAGGATCCTAATAGCCTCTAGTCTAGCTAGAGAAGCAAATATCTTCTCAAATTCAAGATCCTCAACCTGAGAAAAGCCCTGTGCAACTAGTCTAACTTTGTTACGAATGACAACCCCATCTTTACTCTGCTTATTTTTGAACACTCACTTGGTCCCAATGACATTATGACCAGATGGGAGCTCTACAAGCTGCTAGACTTTGTTCCTCTCGAAGTTTTCAAGTTCCTTATGCATAGCATTAATCCAAATCTCGTCGAATAATGCATGAGTAACATCTTTTGACTCAAAAGATGCAACAATGGTAGAGTAAAAGCGAAAAGAAAATAAACCTGATTTTGAGCGCATCACATGCTCAAATTGATCACCAATGATCTGATCAGGTGGATAATTTTTCTGAATATGGCAGGGAGGACCAAAAGCAGAAGTGGCCTCTACCTCTTGAATAGAAGAGGTAGGAACAAAGTCACTCGCTGAAGGAGAGTCTGAAGACAAGGGTTGGTCTCCTTGAGGTGCGGAAATAAAAACAGGAGGCACCTCAGGTGTAGAGGGGACTGGATCAGATGGAACTCCATCATCTTCATCCTTTACGAAAATGGTCTCAGAGGAGGAAGAAGAGCCTGAGATATCAGGTCTAACTCCTGGGCTAGCCTCATCAAAGGTCATATTATAGGTCTCTATGATCCTATTCGCATCATAACTCCAGACCCTATAGCTACGAGAAGAAGTCGGGTAACCTAGAAAGATGCCATCAGAAGATCAAGACTCAAACTTATCTAGGTTTCTAAACTTCAAAATAAAACATTTGCAACCAAACACACGAAAATGAGAAACGTTGGGCTTTCACCCATACCTCAACTAGTAAGAAGTGCGATACAAATATGCTCTCAAGAAAATTCGATTAGACACATGACATGCAATAGCTATAACCTCAGTCTAAAACTTCCTAGGAGTACTGTACTCGTCTAGCATCGTCCTGGCCATCTCAACTAAGGTCCTATTCTTCCTTTCCACTATGCCATTTTGCTGAGAGACATAGGGAGAGGAGAATTAATGCTCTAAGCTAGACTCCACATAGAAACTCTCAAAGAATAAATTCTTGAACTCCATGCCATTATCACTACGTATAGCTCGTAAGCCACTTGGGAGCTCAAGAGACAACTTATGAACCATACTCCTGAAATGAGAGAAAATCTCATCCTTCGAGGCCATGAAAAACACCCAAGAATACTTCAAAAATCATCGACAATGACAAGAGCATACCACTTTCCACCTGCTGACTGCACTCTAGCTAGACCAATAGTGTTCATATGTAAAAGCTATCTTGGTGCATCAGTCATCACAACAGTGATCGGGGGATGAGAAGCAGCAACCATCTTGCCATGTCAGTAACGTGAGCAAACTAAATCTTTGACCAGCTTGTGTTTAGGCAAGCCACGAATGAGGTCATGTTTGCTAACTCTGGTCAAATGATTAAAATCACTGTGACCAAGTCTCCTATGCCAGAATAAGAGATCACGAGACTCAGAAGCAATTAAACACTGAAGAGAGTATGCAGAAGAAGCAAAAAAATCAACACAAAAGACTTCTAAATCTAGAAATCCCGCAAACTAACCATCCTGATGAATCAAGGATTCTACAGGCATTACTTTTAAAGCTTATCTCGAAAGAGTCATCGATAAGCTGAGAAACAGAGAGCAGATTGAATTGCAGCTTGCTCACCAAGGCAACGTCCTTAAGGATGAAATTTTCATTAATGCAGATGGTACTTTTGGCAATGACTCTCCTTGAAGAAGCATCCTAAAAAATGATTAACTCATCACCGTGGGCTCAGATTAGGGAAGATAACCAACGAGAGTCTCCTGTCATATGGCGAGAATAATCGGAGTCAACAATTCAGACCTCTCCCTTCCCAATCTAATGAACGTAATCAAGATACAAGAGAGAAAAATGACTCAGTACTGGGATAAAGTGAAGACTTGGGAGCCCAATACTAAACCACATGACGCCTAAGAGTACCAGTCATAGAGAAAGAAGACTGCACTTTAGTGTCTCTCTGACGCTCAATTCTCTCACAATTAGGAACAACACTAGTAGAAAATCTAGAAGCTGAAACTAGGTTGGTCTGTTGTAGAGCAAAGGCTGGACCATCCCAGTGAGGCTGTCCAAATCTCCTACTAGAAAATACTTCAAACCGTTGATATCTACCTCGACGGAAAAAATGAGGAATATCAAGAGGACGGCGGAAAGACTGACCACAAACAGCTCCAGGACTAAAACTCAACTGAACAACATGAAAACCGAGTCCTGGACGCTGCCCAAAAATAGGCGACTCTCTATCCTGCCTAGCAGCAGTGCATGCCTTAGAAGCACTCAGAGTTTAGGGATGACCCTGAATACCCCTAAGAGCAGCCACACGCTCATGCCTTGCAATCTTGACGCGCCTAAAAAAGAAATCTACAAAATATTCATTCTTCTGATAGACGATGCATGTATACTTTGCCTTACTAGCGGCAGATGTATTAGGAGGCATATAAACTTATATGGTCATAGAAGATGAAAAGTCTTGAGTAATAAACATTTATTTCTCAAGACTTGGGAGCTAGCTGATGAGGGTTAAAAGTTTGTTACTTATTTGAGCCCTCAATTATTCGTGACTATATTCTGTTAATGGGTCTGCAATATATAAAGCCTATAATATATAAAACAAACCACATCCTTATCCGAACGGTTATATCTTCAACCAGCTCAGTCAAGATGGTCAAAACTTTGCTTCATACTGGTCGTCACCGACCAGTGAAATAGTCACCCCGACTAGTAGCGGTTACCCCTGCACATGCCTCCATGCGAAGACTTATCTGCCAAAGTTATCTATAGAAAAGACACCCTTTGACGAGAAGATACCGTTTGGCGGGAAACATATCTCAACTACACACATCCTTTTGGAGAATAATTGCCGCATCTTCAACCAAGATAAATAGAGGGGTGATTCACGCTCTTAAGGGCATCTAGAATCTAGTCTTCCGGTAGTGTATAGAAGATCTGATTTAAAATAGATATTCTGAAAGCATCTATTATATAATCTATATATACACAAAATAAACCAAGGCTTCTACTTTCCCTGACAGGCCGCTCTCACTCTCTCTCGTTCAGATAGAGTTAAAGAAGAAAAAAATATACAGACCAAATAAACCAAAGCTTCCACACTTCCCCTGACGGCCTCTCTCAATCACATTGGCAACATGGATAGTGCCGTGGTGGGAGCCATGCATGTATGCTATGCGTGCCTCGCCTTTACTTGATTAATGTGTTTCTGCATGCTGCATGCATCGGCGATGTGAATTATTACATACTGTGCCATCGTTATCATGGCAACGTTGAGGACATCTGGTCTCATGCACCTGCGTTCTGATCCAGTTAATCGAGTGCCTTGTTGTTAGCCATTCGTATCCTTTCCTCCTTGCATGCACAATTAGAGGGATGCTGCGAGTATGCATGATGCATGCATGCATGTCCACTGTTCAACTGTTAGTGCATGAGTAGTGCATGCGTCATCCACGCTTAAATTACCTACTCTGTTTTCTTGGCACTAAGCAGGGAGGACGCGCGTGAATGCGCAGCAGTCAACCAAAGCAGCAACTGCGAGCACATGCAGACCATCCAGATTCCAGGCATCCGGTCAATGATCGATTGTTTGGATTGGCCATCCAATAGTTTTTTCTTTGTTTTCTGAATATTGGTGGCTTGAATTTGATCTGGACCGTCGATTGCATGATGGATCAGACAACCCGGACGTGTTCATCCGTCATCGCCCCTTGCAAAGGTAACATAGAACAGCAGCAGATTCAGGCAGCCTAGCTCCACGGTTCAGTGTAACAACGGATTAAAATAAAGGCGTTGCAGCGGCAGTGACGCCCATGTGGCTCCCCATTAAGAAGCCAAGCAACGGTGTTTTTAATGGGGAAAACTACGCAGGCGGTTAGTCTAGAACTATTGAAGGCATCATCAACGTGTTGTTTAAATCTTGCCTACTTCATGCCAATACTTATCTTCGAATGGAGAGTAGTAGTAGGTTATTTGATGGCGATACGCTTTATACTTTTGTGAATTCAATCGTTATAGACGTATTTGCATTCAACCTTATTTTTTTCTGGGCATCAACTTTCAACAGGGACCAAAAAAAAAAGTTTCAGCGTCGTCGAGGAAGTGGGAACTTCACGAAATTCATGTAGAAATCACGCTGCTGCTTATTTCTCCTCGTGTGCTTTGGACTGTTCCCTGTTTAAGTTCCAAGTGCACAGTACGGTACAATTGAGCTGGTAGAGTTTAGCAGCGGCTTAAGGAAGCAAACAAGCAAGCATGTAGTCTAAGCAGATAGGCTTTGACATTTAAAAATACGCCCTGCAGAGCATGCAGACGGCTTAAAAAAACCGCTCGAATCACGACGGCTACGTACGTACGAGCGGCTTGCTTTCAGCTAGTTTACGCTTACCAAGACGGCGATTTGACTTTGCGCGGCCATTAAAGGTTCAGCAGCCGCCTCATAAAACGGGGACGAGAGCAGATTCGTCATTTATCTATCCATCCACGGACATCTTTTACACGGCCAAGCAAGGCTCGTGCACGGTGGAACGCACATGATATGATACTTTCGCGGTTTCGCATGGCTGTCAAGCCGAGCACGGTTAGCGCAAGAGCGAGTTTATCTGTCTCCAGAGTCAAAAATGGCACTTTTGCTCTTCCCTGCTAACCGTTTAATAGTACCTAATATCTACAAAATCCTCAATGGTGTAGTGCTCGGAAGGAACCGAATTCTGGCGTCCAAACTGAACAAACAACTTCAAAATCCATTTTCCTCTCCCTCGAGCAAAACAACAAGGAAGAAGTTTACTACGGGTTTGGAAAAAGGCGGAGACATTTGAGGAGGAACAAGACACGAATGATTTAGCCCAGTTGAGCGCAGGTTGCTTGTGCTGAGCAACGTCCTTGCATGTGACTTGCCCCTGGCTCCATGTTAGTGCTAGCGGCTCGGTCGGTCAGTGCCCCATGAGGAACATGCTACTGCATGCTGCTGCTACTCCTAGTCCATAGCGAAAGGCCCCTCCCTCCCTCCTCCCCCCCTGTGCCAGCGTACTGCCCCTAATGATGGCTATTGTAGCACTAGCATCGGATCACTCGCTCGCTGGCTGCCTAACAAAATAGCAGGAGCCCCCATTAGTGTACCTCACCTACACCCAAAAAATGCGACGCCTAGGTTGTAGTACTAGCACAGCAGCACTGCATCTGCGTGCCACCACTAGCACTTGTGTGGATCCACGCTGGGTGCGTCTAGCTCAAGACTGTTGCACAAACTGGCGCGGCGCATCATGATGTTAATCTTGTCATTTCCTCTACTAACAGACGTACAAATGAAATTTTCTGTAGTGGCATTGGATCACTCAAGCCTCTTCAACCAAATGCTCTAGCAAGAGACCCACTATGCTTCATACTTTCTTCTTGGTTTATCCTCGGTTGAAAATTTCGGAGAAACGAGTTGAATTTTTTAGTGTGTTTTGAAGAGGATCTACCATTTATGCGCTTGTGCTACCCGTAAGTGCAGACGGCAAAGAGGCAGCGCGATAAAATTGTAGAAAATTCGCACTGGTACATACAACACGCGGTGTATACTTCGTAGTAGACGATACTTTTATTCTGAGCATGATAATTCACATGAAACATTAGCTGAAGTGATTGTTCACTGATTAGCCCCGGTCAGATCGTAACAACACGGTACCGTCACCATTCAGAGTTTCACACTAACACAAAACAATAACAGGAAGAGATGATCTCCACGCTTTCCCTCAGCCAAAACAATATCATGTCTATGCCATCTCTTCATCATCAACAAGCAAGCAGGGCAAACTGCAGTCACCACCTCCCTGATCCAACCGGTGGACACTGAGCCACAAAGTCCAAACCCAGTGGTCCTCATAATTAGGAGTAGCTCCTTTAGTCCCAGTGTCACACATGCAAAATGGATAGACCAAAACAGAGGCAGAGAGAGAAAAAAAAATCATATCCTTAATTATAACACAGACACAGCAGCGCAAATGTGGTGGCATAACCCAAAAGGCAGTTTACTGCAACATGACTCTGAGTTTACTGTGATAACATATATGCCACCTGTGAGTTCAAGCAGGACAGTGCAACAAAAATAGCAAGCTAAATCCCTACAAGTATTTTGTCAAACATCTTGTGTGCATAGACCAAGCAAACATTGCTTAACAACTACACTCATGGCACGTGAACCTACTTCCACTGTCAACGTACTTGTTACTTGTTAGGACCAGCTGACCACAAATGAATACCCAAAATTACTACCACATAAATACCAAAACGTCCTAAGGCATTACCACATAAATAGACCATCATTCAGCAACTAGAGCAGCTAACTTAAAACTCAAAATAGCCTCCAAATTAGAAACCCAGGTGTATTCCCCCCAACCCCATCACACACACTCTTTTTTCATCTTTAGTCCACTCCCAAATGAAATTGTAAATATAGCTTTGTTTTCAACTGTGGAAGTACTAGTAGGCAATATGCGTCCTCTATCATAGTAGGTTACTGACAACGCAGCGGGCAGCGGCTTCATTCACAGCGACAACTTCTCAACAAGCGTTTCAAGTGATGGGCCTTATCTTCCTACTGAGCTCGGATACCACAGTCGGTAATTACAAAGCCTAAGTACCGTGGCACCTGTCTTATCGAGATCGGGTACTATGGTAGGTACAGTGTTAACGACCACTATGATAAAGGAACACGTTATATGACACATGTAACCTACATATACTTCCACAGGCTCGATGTACCTAAAATCAAAGCTTATCCACGTTAAGGTGACTAAATAGACCGAAGCTTCTACACATTACGTTAGGGTGAAATCAGAGCTATCCATCTCAGCAAAGGAGAAAAGAGAAAATTCCAAGATCCGAATGGATTTTCTCTCGGTCACAGGACTAATGGGAGCAGGCAGCAGCGTCATTGTTTGCCTTTGCGGCCTCCTTTATATTTACCCCAACCTCCCAACACCCCCATCCCACCACCACCCTTCCTCTCCTACTACCTCCCTCTCTTTCCAAACGCCAAGCCAAGCGTTCGCCCAACTCAAGAGAGATAAGAAATCTTCACTAGATCAAAGGCTGCTTAATCCTGCGATTTGCTTTGTTGTTTCTGTCCAATCTGCTGCGACAATTGTTGTTGTGCGCGCGCAATGGCGTCTACGTCGAGTTCGACGGCAGTGGACGAGAGGGAGAGGGAACGGAAGCGCAACGCCCGGGGACACTCGGCGGAGGGGGCGGGGGAGCAGCCGTCCAAATGGAGGACGCGGCGGGAGCACGAGATCTACTCATCGAAGCTCCTCGAGGCGCTCCGCCTAGTCCGCGCCGGGTCGACGGCTGCGTCGGCGGCGCCGCAGCGCAGTCTGGTCGTGCGGGAGGTGGCCGACCGCGCGCTCGCAGTCGCGGCACGCGGGCGCACGCGCTGGAGCCGCGCCATCCTCGCCTCCCGCCGCCGCCGCCTCCAGGCCGCCCACCGCGCGCGCCTCCGCGTCCCCTCCCCGTCCTCGCATCCAACTCCCGCCGCCGCCGCCTCGCCGCGGGCAAAGGGCCCGAAGACGCCGCCGCTGGCGAGGAAGGCGAAGGTGCTCGGGCGGCTGGTGCCCGGCTGCCGCAAACTTCCATTCCCGGCGCTCCTCGCCGAGGCCTCTGACTACATCGCGGCGCTCGAGATGCAGGTGCGCGCTATGACCGCGCTCGCCGAGGTCCTCTCCACCGGCTCCACCTCGTCAACCTCAGCCTCCTCCACCGGCGGCTCCTCCTCGCCGGCATGACCCAAGCTTCATGATTCGTGTATTCGTTGTAAATTTCCCCCCCTTTTTTTTCTCTTTAATTTTCACCCCGGGATTAGTTAACCCCGAGCTCTCTCTCCTCTCTAGTTTGTCCTGTTCTTAAGCTGGGTGAGCGATTAGTATGGTAATGATGATGATGGCATTCGGGTCATCTGGTGATTAACCCGTGCAGTAATGCAGTAGGCCGCAGTCGTTTTGTTCTCTTCTCTTCTGCCTTCGCTTTCTTCTCGGGATTCTTTTGTTCTGTCTCGGATCGCCTCTCTGATAAATGCATCATGAAATATTCAGATCACTTCGAGTACTGTGTGTAAGTATGTTCACTTCTTTCTCTTTCCTGCGCGCTGTGCACGCACGTCGTTCTTGATTTTGTCGACGGAAAAGCTTGATTAACCTCGTGTGGTGTAGCCTTTTACAGCGTGCTGCTATTATATCATTTCCTAATCATGCTTACTGCGTGCTTCAAAGACAGAAGCTTGAAATGATGAATGAGTTCTCTGTTCCATCTCGCCATCGGAGGATCTTTAACGCTCGAGGTTTGCACGATCCAAATCTCTTGTATTGCGATCAACTCAGTACTAGAACGAAGTACGCACAACGCTAGTATAAATTATCCATGGGCTCGCGTGTTCCTCCAAAGCTGAGAGTGAGAAGAAATTTTGAAGTACGCGGCCGAGCTATTAGCTCAGTCGTCCAACCTGTCTGTGTTCGAGCGCGTGCGTGTGTGCGCATGTACGTAGGTGTGTACCCTTTTGTAGCTCAGTCGGTATTCTTCCACTTTTACCAATGCGAGAGTTCCTGGCTTCTGGACAATTTTTTTTAGAAAAATTGAAATACCATATATATTTCTACTACTAAAAAATATAAATAAATACCAATTAATCTGACAAATTGTATAGTAAAAAATAAATTATTCATATTAAATTAGCTACAGAGAATGCAGAGAAGCATAGTCCAGTACTCCAGTGTTTATTTCCAACTGGGCAGCAGTAACGTGGAACGGGAAATGTGGCAATGAGGGGGAATAAATGGCACGTGGCCGATCTGAGCGGCACGCCGGGTTAAAACCCGTGGGCCCGCCCGACCCTCGCATTGCAAGCAGTAAAAACATCTCTCGACAGCGCAGGGCCGCGGTTTATTTTCACTCGCGTCGCATTCACTGGCCCACCCCCGTTACGTGGAGGGGGAAAGTACGACCCTGCCCATGCGCTACGCGACAGGATCGGCGACCGCTGGTGCCCCGGCGCGGCTGCGGATGAGCCCATTCGGTTCGAGCAAGGATACAAATTCTGGCGAAATTTCGCTAAATCCCGGTGAGATTTTGAATTTTAGTTAGAGATGAGATTAAAATTCTAGTAGAATTAAAAAATAAGATTACTACAGTAATTTTAGAAATTTCATGTTTTTCTACCAAAATTTGATTCTTTTTACCCGATTCGGCCTAATAACCCTTAAAAAGTCATTTTCCTTGAAAATTTGTTGAAAAACCGAATTTTTAAGATATTTTGTAATTTTGGTAAAAAAATTGTTAGATTTTTATAAAATTTCATAAGCTTAATCATACTCTGAAAAATTTATGATACTACCTTTAGCAATGTAGGATCATATAGAAAAAATTTCAAAGTAATTGAATTTCATTTGTTATCTTTCAAAAATAAAAAACAAAATGAACATATCTGAGATAGTAACTTTGTCATAATTTTATAAATTTACTTGAGTGTGACCGTGAGCCAAAATTTTTATGAGAGCTTAAGCTTAAAAAATTTTAAACTTTTTTATTTGCTCAATCAAATCAATAGATGCATTGAACTTTATTAGTTATCTTTTAAAAATAAAAAACTCAAGGGACATAAAATGGTACAATGGTACGGGACCATTGTAAGAATTTTATAAATTTACTAGAGTGTGATCATGATCTAAAATTTTTATGAGATCTTAAGCATTGCCTCAGCACCCTTTTGTAAAAGTTTCAAAAATTATAAACCTTTTTGTTTACTTAAGTAAATTTATGTATTGATCATCAGGATTTTATCAGAACGGAGCACTTTTAGAATATTTGAAAATTCTTAAACCTTGATCATCATCTAAAAATTTTATGGAACATTTATGATGCATAAGGACCATCCAAAATTATTTTCAAAATTTTCTAACGTGGTTTAAACCATTTTTTAATCGGTTGAAGTTTGCCGATAACGCTTTTATCAGGACAGTAGCACTGTCATAAATTTTTAAAATTCCTAAAACTTGAACATCATCTAAAAATTTTATGGAACATTATTGATGCATCATAACCATGCACAAATTTTTTTAAATTTTATAACATGGTTTGTTCCATTTTTCATTCAGTTCAAATTTGTCGGTCAGCCTTTTATCAGGATAATACCACTGTTAGAATTTTTAAAAAAATTTTTGGCTTGATTATCATGTAAATTTTTTATGGAAACTTTAGTGATGTGTCAGGATCATCCTAAAACATTTCAACATGTTTTGCATTATTTTCGTTCATTTTAATTTTACCGAAATCTTAGGTAATCTCGGTGAGATTTCGGTATTGCTCAGCGAAATCTCGGTTAAAAAAACCAGATTTAAATTTTCGTTTTTGTATTTTGTTTAAGATTTATTTATAATTATAAGATTTTAATGAAACTTCGGATTTATTCCACCCGAGATATCAACCGAACGAGATTTCAAACACTAGTTCGGTTCGGGGAGGCTGAACTGGCTCATAATGGAGCGGCGGGTCCGCTCTCCCAGGACGCAGGGCGCCGTGGCCCGCGTGTCAACCAGGGGGGACTTCCCTTGCACGTGGACCGTACCGGTGGCAGGAATGGACGGTGGTGATGTGGCGTGGGCATGATTGGTCCGTCGCCATCCGCGTTCAGGTGGGGTGTGCCTCTGCTACCGCTGCTGCTACGCTGGTAGGCTGTGCGTGCCCGGGGGCCGGGGCTACGTGACAAACCGTATGTATCATATCTCGAGCCGTCTACTTGTACCTTCGTCCTCTCCCTCCTTCCTGTAGTAAGTGGCCTGTCTCGTCGAACAAGCCATATATCGTATGTGCCAGGGTCATGATAGCTGAAAGTGTAAAGTGATAATTTTGCATGCATCTGTTAGTGGCAGTGCATGCAACGGTATGCATGGTTGAGATAGTTAAACATGTAACTTGTTGGATCTTATTGGATAAAAGCAACGAATAATCAAATGTGAAATGGTGGGTGTGTTCATCAATAATGATACGCTTGTTTTTGTTTCCTCACCGCCGTTCGTAATGTTGGACAGAGAGAGAGAGAGAGAGAGAGAGCTGGTGCCGCAGCCGCAGCTGAAAACTTCTTGTCCTGTAGCTGGGTATTGGTAGTTAGTGCTGTGTCCGTATTCTCAAAGCATGTTTTCGTGGTTTCTTATGTGATGTCCCAGTTCTAAGATTACGCATGCAGATTGGTATTATCAATATGGAACTGTGCTGATAGGATATTCTCCTACAATAACTAGCCATAGCTAACTTCTCAATTATCTTGTACCAACATATCTTAAGATCGCTTCTCGAGGTGAAAGTGACTTTAAGGCTATTCCCAGTGCATGGTAACATATTCATTTAATGCATGCCACATAAGCATTTTTGATGATGTGGCAAGAGAGTTAAGAGGGGAGAGAAGAAAGCTGTATCTTGAGGAAGATACCACTTGGGCACGAAATCATAGACATTGAAACTTGAATCATCTAAGTGACCCACAATTCATACTCTCATACACATCTAGCATTTAATTATCTTGTGGGGACTAAGAAACAATCCATGATACCATGCATTGGGATAGTTGTATCTTCTATAATATCATATGACATGGCAGCTTTGGATATTGTGACAAGATACAATGCACTGTAAATAGCCTAATTTTTCACTAGACTAGTTGAGTGTCCGTGCGTTGATATGTATAAAAAATGTTTTTACCTAAGGCCCATTAAGCAAGTTTATTGGGGTGCCCGACCGAGCTTTGCATTTGCCCTACACAAGCTCCACTGCAGATTGGGTTGTGCTTTTGCAGTCGTGCTTTGCTCCACTGCCAGTCCCGACCGAGCTCTCTGTTGTGGCCTGGATTGCACCCTCGTCCTTGCCGACACCTGATCTGTACACCATCGTATTTTCATCCCATGTACAACCAAATTGGCCAATGCTAATATTGGCATACGGCCTCGCTCTATGACGAGTGTTGGTCCGATGGCTGCAGCCTGCAGGGTATGCTATAGCCTTGTACGGCGGTGGCTAGTAAAGCCCATCAACATGTGAATAAAATTTAATAAACACGCTATCCTTCAAGAATCCAGCAATTACGTAGCGAACCTTATGAAAAAAACCGAACGCCCAAACTAAGAGCAACTAAAAATAAAAAGCAAGCCAAATCATTGTGATAAGAGGACACTGGGGCATAATATATAGATAATCAAATCCAGCAAGGGGCTGTGATGCTCGATAGAAATTACATTAAAAAATTTTACTTGCCAATTTCAGCCCTCGTTATCAATTTCACCATGGTAAAATGCAGCAACCAACACAAACAATTGAAGGATTTCCTTGCCCCAGAAGCATATCAATCCAAAAGATCGACGGAATGCCACAAGAATTCGAACTCTTTCACTTACTTCAGCCTGCTAGCCTGGTACTTGAACTTCCCGGTGATCTCTTTTCTTCTAGACCATTGGCTTCTTCGTGACGATGACAAGCCTACAACCCTAAAGGACGTAACTTGCATACTCACCACGGCCAAGGATGCAAGCCCGATTATACCTACTTTGCATCGGTGGCTCGGCGTCGGCACCTTCTTCTACACCTGAACATCCGCCACCCGCGCGGCCTCATATATATTCCACGCCCTAATCGCGGCATCCGCTGCACGCTTGAAGTCCATGTGTATTGAGTACAATAGCCTAGTAACTCAGCAAACTCACTATCAGGCTTCACTGGTTCTCGGTGAGGTGGTGCAGGACAATGGCCATGACATCAACTGCGGCAAGCCGGCAATAGCGAGGAGGCAGTCACTAATCATCGGTTCTAGTTACAACTCTTAAGCCGATGATAGCCCACGATTTTAAAACTATAGCTCAAGAGTTGGCATTAGTTGGATGCATGCTCGATCCGAGGTAGACCCTACCAAGTTACCCTATTTATTCGGTAGCACCAATACGCAAAACCCTGTGGTAATAGGCAATCCTAAGCCGTCGGCTATGAGTCCATCTCTTACCATGATGCCAATACAATCAACCATAGTATTGTCACAAGATCCTCATATAAGTGAAGTTGTGCATTATCAAGCATATATTGATACTACTAAGTTGAATGCACTAATCAACTTACCACCATCGGCCCTGTTTTACACTTTTCTCAATCGGTTCCACAGCTGATTGAACCTCCTAGGCATCCAAAATACGTTGAACTGATTCCGCATATATAAGAATATTACTCCATACAAGGTTGTAACGTACTCGGAACCCTTCGTTCCAGTACTAGAGTTGATTG
Source organism: Guadua angustifolia (assembly GCA_036346375.1). Taxonomy (NCBI): domain Eukaryota; kingdom Viridiplantae; phylum Streptophyta; class Magnoliopsida; order Poales; family Poaceae; genus Guadua; species Guadua angustifolia. The sequence continues at coordinate 46,494 of JAYEVE010001142.1, forward strand.
CTAGGAAAAACAATGTGGGTTATGAGCAACCTCATTAGTTCCCATTGGCTCAAGTGACCTATCAACCCGAGCATACGCTCCTGAGGCAGAATGCCAATTACGAGCACAATTGGCAAATTCCTAACACTGCATCGACCAATACAGTGAATTGGACCTATCAGATATCTGTCGTGTTGAGAGATCAATTCAACATACAGTCCAGAGGAAAGGTTGCAGGCTATTAGAAGCCATACCCTGATTACATTGATTGGATGTCTTATCCTAGTAATTTTAAAGTTCATGATTCTACATAATTCTCAGGGGATGACTCCATTACTTCTTTAGAGCACGTCGGGCATTTTATCGCTAATCTGATTGAAGCTTTCGATCCAACAAAGTTAAAATTAGGTTATTCCCATTATCTTTGTCAGGAGCTACTTTTACTTGGTTTACAAGTTTACCCACAAATTTGATCAATTTTTGGACTGTTTTGGAAAGCTGATTCCATAAATACTTCTTCTCTGGAAGTCTAGAACTAACTTAGAATTTTTTACTTAAGTTCTGTCCGATAGAAATTTGGAGAATCGGTAATAGACTATATTAAGAGATTTAGAGAAGTAAGTAATCTGTGTTTCAGTGTTACGTTACATAATAACCAATTCGCCGGTTTATCCTTCTAAGGGTTAATTCTCTAGCTGAAGGAAAAATTCGATGGGCATGGATTTACTGATTAAATCACCTGTTGCATAGGTATCGGCTCAAGAAAACCGTTTTACCAATAATAAAGGCTTTAGAGACAGATTTAAAATAATAATAATAATAATATTGAGGATTTTTAGGAAATCAAAAAGTTAGCCCAAGGTTTCATGTTGACTGATTTGCTGGAAGAAGTCGACATAGGTGACGGTGATAAAAAAACCAACTTTTAATAGTTCAAAAATTAGCTACAGATTACAAAGAAAAGTTGGTCAAGATATAAGGAATCATAAAGATTATTTTGCTTGGAAATATCGTGAATGCCTGGGTTATGACGACAACTTATCGAATATTGGCTACTTATAAAGGCAGGTTATCGGCTGTTCAAATGGTCTCCTAGACGATTTAATCCGATCTTGTATACTATTATAAAAGAAATTAAATGATTATTGGAGGCTAAGTTTATTAGGCCTTGCTGATATGTCGAATCGGTTTCTAATATGGTAAGAACTATTTGTAATAAGCTAGTATTACAGACGGTTCGTGCTACAAACCGTTTGTGATATGAAATTCTTAACTATAAAAGATTGAGTTTACACCTCTCCACCCTCATGCCCCGCTTGTCTGCCTATTCAACACATCTTCTCCCCACCCTCATGGCCCACCACTCCACCTCCCCTCACCCGTGTCATCCATCTGCCTATTCAACACCCGCATTGCCCCTCTGCCTCCCCAGTGCCTGTGTCGCCTCTAGCTCCGCCTCCCCTCGCCCGTGTCGCAAGTTAATATCGGAATATTAACTTGAGCAGGAGATAGGGCCTATAGTTAACTTAGATTGGTCCACCATGTCATTTTTCTAGTTGACAATATTTTCAGCCATAGAAGCACTATTCCTCACAAGTTAATATGTGAATATTAAATGGCATTAAATGTATAAACTTTAAACAAGAAAAGCTATCCATAGAACCATATTTTTCCATATTTTCTAAGAAAAAACTAGTATTGAACATCTAATTAGCACCTAACCACACTAAGGGCCTGTTTAGTAGAGTTCCAAATCCCAGCTTCACCTGAAATCTGAAACTTGTAGGCTAAAATAAAGTGAATTAAGTTTATATTTTTGGTCTAAAATGTAAACAAGATGATTCATCTAAACACTCTTAATGCACTCACAGCTCCAACTTCATGGATCTGGTGGAGCTAGGAATATCCAGCTCCAACAGATCCACGGAGTTGGTGGAGCTGGAGCCCTACCAAACATACCCTAAGTAATCAATCTTGTTGATGTGAGAACACCTAAATAGATCTAGATCTAAGTCTCAAGTAAACAGAAAAAAATGGTTGATCAATCATATAATGCGGTTCACTTCAATCAGTTGTATAAGCGCATAAAGGTTAACAGGGAAAGCTCTATCTGCATATCTTCATATCAAGAGAGCATTCGATCCACAGATCAATTGTGAATAAATTATTGCGATAGGGAATACCAACAATCCAAGAAATTCAGTAAGTAGGGAAGTTGTAATGTAACTAAAATCATTATTAGCACCTTCAAGATTGGAGAGGGGCATATACTCGTTGGGGTTCTTGAGGTCCTCTCCATTCTCCCCCACTATCCATGCCTTAACCCAAGAATCAAGACCATAAGCAAATTAGCACTACAATATCACCACCAACTCAAAATTAGAAGTAGTAGAGATTCAGCATACCAATGAAATGTTTATGACTTATGAAATTTACCTCAAGCATATGCATATCTATGAACATAGTATATTTTCAACTAACAATACATTGAGAAGATATGATAGCACAAAGATCAACAAACATACATTGAGAAACAACATTATTTGGTAGATCAATACAAGGAGAACTTAGGACTTCGAGGGAAGGCGACGACGGGCTTGAGAGAGGAGGCGACGATGGGCTCGGTGATACGGGGGTCCCTGATGACAAATATAATAATTTGGACCTGTGAACCCTGACAAATACTGACACCAACCACCGTCTCGATACGGCAACATGCGACACGTGAATTCCCCAAGAACGTGCATCGATCCTCGCCTACTTGACCACGCGAAAGTAGACGTACGCCTCCTTGAAATCACCCTGAAGAAGTTGCAAGAACAACGAGGGCAAATTTTAGATTGGAACTCCCTATTCTAATGAGAGCATTGGAGCACAAGCTATAGAATCAAAATTATATCGTTAATTTGAAAATTCGTAGTTATCTTTACAATGGAGAGAGTACACATATATATATATACACATGAGAGGGGCGTGAATAGTGGTTGGCATGAACAGTGATTCGAACATGAATAGTATGTGTAAACAATAACCATGTGGGAAGTTTCCATGTGAAACACTTATCTTTTTATGCTTTGGTGATCTCTTTCCTTATTTGAAGATGGCTAAATTTTCTTCTTCCTTTACTTCTTTCCTTTTTTTCTTTGATGACATATATGGAAGGTTTCTTTCCTTCTCCTTCTTTCTTTCTTACTTTTTTCCTTTCTTCTTTGATAATATATATGGGATGAGACAGAGGGGAGGGAACATGGGACATGTATGGGCTGTATGGGCCGCATGGAGATGGCTTAGCCCATGCCTCTGAGTACTCGTGTGGGTTTTTCAGTGTTAATAATATTCATGTCGTCTCCTTTTGGTGCCCGTCCTTCCTCACCTCCCGCTGAGCACACCATGTTCCAACACTATATATAAGTATATCCGCATCACTCGGGAGAAGATGCGTGTGCTCGGGGGAGACGGTGTCAAGGACGGGCGACTGTGGCTGTTTAGGAAGGAGGTGGAGGGTGGTGAAAGATTTCATTTGAGTGAGGAGCGCGGCAGGTAAAAATCATATATATATGTGTGTGTGTGTTATCAGAGAGGGTTTGCTAAGAAAACCGTCTGTGATATGTAGTCATATTACATATGGTTTGTGATAAAAACTGTCTGTGATACTTTATAGACGGTTAGTGGAATGAACCGTTTGTAATATCAGCTTATCATAAATAATTTTTAGCATATCCTATAGCTTTAACGGTTGTGCTAGCAAAACTGTCTATGATTAGTTTTAACACAGACGGGCGTCTAATATAGACTTTTCTGTAGTAGTGAATGTTTTGGCCCATAGATACCTATGTAGGATATATAAGGATAGCTCCACGGAATATTGATGGAGCTATTGCTAGTTATAGCGTTTGTAGCTAATATAGCAGAATATTGACTTGTATCTTCATATTTAGGGTTAAAAAATTATAATGCAACTATAGCTAGATATTTAGATAATGCTTACCAGCCAATACTACCTTTCCTATTTCTTGAAGAGTTCACACCCTCCGGATGATTTGAGCCGAGCCGGCGACTCGGCTCGGCCGGCCGGCCGGCTCAGCTCAAATTTTTTTTCCCGTTTAAGTCCTTTGAAAAATTCGTAATTATGTATCGGTCCTTTTCGAGTTTTTTTACGAAGAGGGCTTTAAAAAAATGCAAATCTTTTGTGAGGGAATCTTAAATAGATACAAAAAAAAAACGTAGTGGCGTTTCAATCATTCCAGCTATTTTTTGCGAGAAGGCCCTTTTCGATTTAGCACGATCACGGATCCGATTTAGAAAATCGTGGATCTTTTGTGAGAGGACCCTAAATAGATACCGAAAAAAAAACGTGGTGCCGTTTCGATCATTTCGCCTATTTTTTACAAAAAGGACCTTTTCGATTTAACACGATCGCGGATCCTTCATGAGAAAACCCCAGATAGATGCGAAAAATTGTGATTTCATTTGTGTTCTTTCAGCCGTTTCGCTTATTATTTCGACGATTTAAAAAATAAAATACCGCCGAAAAAAAGATATTTTTTCTACGAAAAAATGACACGCGCGGCGTGTTACGCCTCGAAATTTTTTCTAGTGGTATACATTTTGCGTTGGTGTTGACCTTACTCGAGCGTGCATGTTGTTCAGGATTGTATTTAGGGAGATACTAGCGCTTGGACGTCCGATCACTGTTCATCCCATCAGACGTCTCTTGCAATATTTTTTTCTATGCGTGCAATATTTTTTTCCGACGCGTGTAACATTTTTTTTGAACGCTTGCAACATCCGTTTACTGTAGCGAATTTTACTGTTTGTCGAAGGAAAATATTGCATGCGTTGATGAAAAATATTGCACACATATAAAAAAAATGTTACAGTATATATATCCGAAAATTTTGGATGTCACAAGTCATTAGGTTGTATGAAGAATAATTATGGTGCTCGCCTTCTTCCTGTCTCTTCCTTCTGGTCTTCTGGATCCGTATTCAGTCGGGATTCAGATCAGGTAAAGTCACGCATGCAATCTCTGTTCGGATTTACATGTCCCGCGCGTCAAATGCAGGCAGTAACGGCCGCGGCAGATTCTCGTCCACACATGCCATCCCCACGCGGCATGTAAACAGATGGGGATTTTTTTAAAAATAATACTAACTAGAACTACTAAGCGTAGTTACCTAGAGAAGAGAGTGAGTAGAGAACCGTTCCTTGTTCATCTCCTCCCTCACCGTTGTCTGTCTTCGCCTTCTCCCTTAATTGTTTTCGGCTTGCAGCTTGTTAGCCCTAGTATAAACTATCCAAGAGGATTTCTGGATGTATATGGTGTGGGAAAAAAAAAATCCTCTAGTAGATGTGGTCCGGTAGAAACCCATGACAAACTGTCAGGTGGACCAGTTGAGGTACACTTTGAGTGATCACTGACTTGTTAATTTCTATTACTAAAAATCTACTACCCTTATTGTGCGTATTTGTGTGGCACTGAACTGTTTATGTTGAGGTTGCTATTCCACCGACTGGGATTTTTCTGATATAGTACTCAAGGTATATTTCTCATTGAACCAACAGAAGCATAATATGCATGTGTACTAACATACAAGACGGTAACATATCCAGTGTAAATCATCTTAACATGTTAGCCATACAACTCTTAATATCAACTCACGAGATGCAAGTGGGAAAGACTTCCAACCACTTAAGATGTTTTTGCAGAAAACCCCTTAGACTCTTCATATGATCTGAACTCAATGCATTAGAGAGAGGTAGGATTAACTCTCAACCACTTAAGATGTTTTTATAAAAAACCCTTTGAACTCTCCGACCATCTTACAAAAACATCTTAAATGGTCGGTAGTTCATTCTACCTCTACACCGTATGGTAAACTAGATAGAGAGGCGCGCGATGCCGCGCCCGGTAAAAAAATATGACCCAAATTTTTTCTGCAAAAAATGCAATTTCGTTTTTCTCGGAATTACGGGGTCTTTTTTGCAAAATAACCGATTGAAGGACTTGTTCGCGATTTCGGAATCTTTTGGGTCGAAAAAACCGATGCCCGGGTCGAATTTACGAAATCACGGGGTCTTTTTTGCAAAATAACCGGTGAAAGAACCTATCGGAATTACAAGGTCTTTTTGTAAAATAACCGGTGGAAGGACTTGTTCGCGATTTCGAAATCTTTCGAGTCGAAAAAACCGATGCCCGGGTCAAATTTATGGAATCACAGGGACTTTTTTGCAAAATAGCCGGTGAATGAACCTGTTCGCAATTTTAGAATTTTCGGAGTCCTTTTTGCAAAATAGCCGGTGGAAGGATCTATTTGCGATTTCAGAATTCTCGAAGGACTTTTTCGCAAAAAAATAGTACTTGGAGCTTTGCATGCCTCCGAAATCTTCCAGACATAATATATACTAGAAATTTTTTTCGGCGTCGGCGTTTTCATAGAAAAAATTCCTTTTCTATGGCGCTTTATTTTTAAATCGTCGAAATAATGGTAAGCAATTTGAAAGGATACAAAATTTTTCGTGGCGTAACACGTTGTGCGTGTCGTTTTTTCGAAGGAAAATTTTCTTTTTTTTTGGCGGTGTTTAATTTTTTTAAATCGTCGAAGTAATGAGCTAAACGGGGAAAAAATAGAAAGATAGAATTGTAGAAATATCTCTTTCATTAATTATTTGTAAAATATTGAGACCGAATTTGGAAAACCGCGGCGGGGAAAAAGTTTAGAGGGAAAAGGGTGAAAAATCATTAGAGATGACAATCTTCTTTTGTCGAGTTTAATATTCTATATGTTCGCCGAGTAATAATACATGTTTTAAAAAATATTAGAGACTCGTGGCGTAACACGCCGCGCGTGTCGTTTTTTCATAGGAAAAACTTCTTTTTTTTCGACGGCGTTTTATTTTTTCTAAATCGTCGAATTAATGAGCGAAACAGAGGAAAAATAGAGAGATAGAGTTGTAGAAATATCTCTTTTGACGAAATATTTGGAAAATATTGGAGACCGAGCTGGAAAACCGCAGCGGGGAAAAAGTCTAGAGGGAAAAGGGTGAAAAACTATTAGAGACAACAACCTTCTTTTGCCGAGGCTAACACTCTACGCGTTCGCCGAGTAATAATACATGGTTTAAAAAATATTAGAGATCAAGATGGAAAATCGAGGTGGGGAAAAAGTCTAGAGATAGAATTGAACACATATTTACCGAGCTGGAAAACCGCGGCGGGGAAAAAGTCTAGAGGGAAAAGGGTGAAAAACTATTAGAGACAACAACCTTCTTTTGCTGAGGCTAACACTCTACGCGTTCGCCGAGTAATAATACATAGTTTAAAAAATATTAGAGATCAAGATGGAAAATCGAGGTGGGGAAAAAGTCTAGAGATAGAATTGAACACATATTTCTAGCGACGAAAACATTTTTTCCCAGGAAAAAACGAAGAAAGGACCTAGACGTAAGGAGCAAGGATCTGAATGTTACGTTTTTGGACCTGTTCGCTATCATGAAAAATTAGAAAAGGGCTTGTTCGCGATTTGAATTTAACGGGAGGTTCTTTCCGTAAAATGGCGCACGAGGGACCCGAACGCGATTTTAGCGAACAAATCTTCCTCTCACAGAATATCGCGAAGGGCCTATCCGTAATTTCTAAAAGGACCAAATCGCAAAAATCTTTTTTGAGCCAAGCCGCCGGCTCGAGCCGAGCAGTCGGCTCGGCTCAAACGACGTGGCATCGGTCTGGTGCTGTGAATCCTTCGACATTTAGTATAGGTAGTATATATATTATTTAATAGAAATTTAGAAAATAATATGCCGAAAAGAAAAATGACACTTTTGGGCACCTGTCGCTGTTTTGATTGGCGACACAAAGCCTGTCGCCACTTGGAATGGCGACAGACTCTCTGTCGCCACTTGGAATGGCGACAGAGAGCTTCATCTCCACCGAGCAAGCGCAGGAGAAAGGAAGGGAGGTTTGGCGATAGGCCTTTGTCGCCATTTGGAATGGCGACAGACCTCTATCGCCATTTCAAATGGCGACAGGAAGCTATTTTTGTAATTTTTAATTTTAGCATATTATTTTTGTAATTTTTTATTTTTCAAATATTATTTTAAAAAATAATTCTAAACAGATGTGTCTGCAACGTTGCCGATCATCGTTTGGTTTGTTTTCTTCGCTGCTTCTAATTAGAACTTGATACCGATCATTTGTTCTCTTTTAAAACATCTAATCTGTTAGATTTGACACGAACGGTTAAGATATTACCGAGATATATTTTTCTTAATTTGTATATGAAAAAATTGTACTTTATTTATATGGTTTAAAATCCTTTCTACTTATATATATTAACTTTTTTAGTATTCCGTTGCAACGTATGGACTCTCTACTGGTACATGTAACATGTGAGTAGAACACTAGCTACCATTCAGGACACTAACGCGTAGGCACGCACGTTCGTACGTACGTCCATTGATCTGGGACGTTGGACGTATAAACGGGATCCCCATTCCCCAGCTGAGCTGTTGTGACTTGTGACCGAAGCGATCGACCAGGCTTGCCTTTTGCATGCACGTTGCACGCTGGCGACGGCAGGTGGGCCGCTCGCTGCGTGCTCACGAATGGAGTACGAATATAACTATGATCTCTCTGTCAAATTTTTTACCGTACTAGCAGTATAAATCTTTTTTTTTTCCGAAAATGCTCTTCCTTCGATAATTTACAGAACTAACCTTTGAACGGGCGCGGAATGGTGTGAGGGTGAAATGCAGAGATGTAATCGGTTCGGATTCGGTCGGATATCGTTCTTTTTATATTTTAAATCATATTTTTTATCGAATTCTGAATCGGATTCGGATAGTACCGGATACGAATACGGCACGGATAATATCGGTCGTGGATTCGAATCGAATACAAAGCGGAATCGATACAGTATCGAATAATTTTTGTCGGATAATGCGCGAAAACAGATACCGTATAAAGCACACGTATAGTACTGATTAACCGACCATATGAGTTCTATATGCAACAAGATTATCACAATCTAACAAATCATTTTATCGGACAGTCTAACAAAATTGTAAAAATACACTAAATTTGAACGGTATACATTTTACTCAATTAGCTATTTTGTTCTTGATATGCTGCCTTCCCAAGCCTCAGCCCTCTCTTCTCTATAGCAGTAGCAAGTTCCTACATACACCAAATAGCTGCGGTCAATTCCACACATTCCAATAGCAATACGGTAATATCAAACTCGCAACGATCTTGCTCACTCTGTTGCATGTCAACTTGCCCGAGCAATTTCTTGAGCTCCTCATTAGCGGGGTCCTGCTCGAGCCCCCGCCGGCAGAAGGACGCCGCCTCCGGCAACAAGTTGAGAGCAAGCGCGACCTTCTCTGCCAGGTACTGGTAGTACGCCTAGCCACAAGAACCTCACGCATTACGCGATGATTTCTTCACCGAATCCAACGAATAAGAAAGAGGGCTAATGCGCGTGCGTGCGGAACCTTGTAGAGCCGGATGGCCTGATCGGCGTCGTCGAGGGCGCGGTTGGCGAAGAAGACGGAGGCGTCGGGGTTTGGGCCGGAGGCGGGGAGCGGCTCCACCTGGGCGATGGCCTTGGTGTAGCAATCGACAGCGTCGGCGTAGTGCTTGTGGCCCATCTTGACAAACTGGTTGCCCTGCTCCTTGTACTCGCGCGCCGCTGACTCCTTGATGGCAGCGATGCCCTCCAGGTCGGCCTTCTCACACTCCGTCAGGGGCTCCACCCCGGGATCCATCAGCAGCGCCATGGCTGCCGAGTTGCTCTCGGTGCTTCGCCTGCCTTCCTCGGCTGCTCGCTATTTCGGTCTCCCCGCCGCCGTTTCCACGGCTTCTAGAATCCTTGGTTCGGGCCTGAGAACGGGTGCTGGTAAGCGGTTCAGTCGGATATTCGAATAAATCAAATCAGATATATCCGAAAAAATATTCGGAATATTTCGATCCGATAGATAGTTATCTACCGAATCTGAAACCGAATCCGAAATAAAGTATCCGAATTCGAAAAATATCCGAAAAATTATCCGAATCCAATCTGAATACATCCGGTCGGTTGATCGAAAAATATCTGATCCGATTGTATCCTAGTGACATGTATCAAAATAAGTAGACTGGGAGCGCGGGATTGATTTCTCCGCGCTGTGCATGCGTGGGAATTGCATGCCACGACATTTCCACGTGCCCCGTCAGTTGGAAATCTTATACGCACGCAGTCTATTGAATTCAGTGTTTTTCGCTCCCCCCAACCGCTACATTCTCGCGTAGATTTACCGCGCCCGGTTGGCACTGGAATCTGCGATATGCCGTAGGACCCAACGTTGAAATCTCCGGCCCCCACTGCACGGTGCAATGCGCAGCGCACTATCCGCACGTTCCTGGCCCGAGCCTTGCCACTCGTCGCGCCCTCACACCTGGCCCCATCTAAAACAATATCCGTTTGCACTACTACATTAATATACATCACAATTAATTCTTTTTTATCATTACAGCCGATTTTGGTGATGACGCAAAGTTATTAGACAGAGATAAGGTAATACTAACTCATCTCTATCGGTTCTTTAGAAGAAGCAATAGAGATGACACACTCATATCTATCGGTTCTTATAAGAAATCGATAGAGATGAGCGTGTCATCTCTATCGGTTCCTTAGACGAAGCGATAGAGATGATCGCGCCATCTCTATTGATTCTTCTAATAGAGATGACGTGATCATCTCTATCGCTTCTTACAAAGAACCGATAGAGATGACCCCCTTATCTCTATCGTTTTGTTCTGAGAACCGATAGAGATGAAGGGGTATGGTGTGCTGTTTTCCAATTCACCCTCCATTCAGCACATATTTCACACAATATGCACATATCACATTCACACGGCAATTGAACACAACATATCACATTCACAGAACACGAACACTTTGTTATAACAACACATATCACATTCGTTCACAAAATAGAACTCAAACATACTTAACCATCAGTACACATGCAATCGTATTCAGATATGTAATATTGTTCACATATGGACCAGTAGGATCTTTCAGGATCTCTAAACCATCCGTCCTCAGACATAACTTCCATCCAATAATACTGTCATAAGTGGTCTCGTAACTTGTTGAGTGTAGTACTGTCTATACTCTTCTAGAGGATATTGATATGCTGCAAAATAGAAACGAGTACTCTAATTTAAGTTTTGAAATTTTTATGTGAAAGGCTAATTGTATTATTATCATGTACATATACTTTAGGGAAAAGGTCTGAACCGCCAACTACGATCAACATGTACTGCATGACGTACAAACTGCAGTGGTCGTTGCTGCCCTGTTGATGACACTGTGAAGAACGAAAAAAAAGAGACAAAGAATAAATGTCAGAAAATCTAAATCTTATATGGTAGGCACTTGTACCTTGAAGCGCACATACTGCAGTTTGGAGCCCTTTTTGTCATCGTGCGTCTCTCCTTCTACGACGTAGTCCAAGAAATTCCTATATACATTGGAGAGATGTCATTGAGTAAAAAAATGAACGTAGAAAGTGTTAGGTAAGAGTAGTGCACTTACTGCTCCAAAGGAGACTTGATCGCGTAGGCCATCGATCTCTTCTCGATCGAATTAAAAGTGTAGACTATGTTGTCACTCACAATGAGCACGAGTAGAATCCAATGATTGCTTATTAAATGGTATGCAGCGAAGAAAATAAGTTCACATACGGTTTAAGTGCGTACAAGTAATTGAAGGGTAAAGTAGTATGTACTTCTCGTGGTACAGGAGTAGAACAAAGTTCTTCTTCGACTCAGCTCTCAATGCCCCCTTGATGTACAAGTAATTGAAGGGTAAAGTAGTACTTACTTCTCGTGGTACAGGAGTAGAACGAAGTTCTTCTTTGACTCAGCTCTCAATGCCCCCTTGATGTAGCCGGTAACCCATTCCGGTTGAAGCCTAGCTATGGTCGCCGACACAAGCTCAAGGTCGTGAACCCAACTAGTTGTCGATTTGTCACGACTCGCTGCCTCATTGCTCTGCAACTCGTATTGAATGTTAAAAAGCACAGCGTTTAGGATCATACAGTAGAAATGTTGATGGCTATCAATTGGTACAGACGGAATAGATCCTCAAAACTGACTGGGAATGTCCCATCCTCCTCGTAGTGGAAATATCCCTTTCTGTATTTAACATTGAAGTCGACACGTCGCTCGCTCTCTTTCACTTTGTCAACGTACCTTCCATAAAGCTGTCGAGTCCACTTGCCTAGAGGATTCAATTTGCTGGTAGGCAGAATGGGCTTTCTATGTATGTAGGCCTTAAAATCATAAGGCCTCTCTATGACCTATACCGACTCTCCTTTCTGGACAGAAGGAATCTCCGAGGCTAGGGCAATGAGCTTTTCATGTACCTTAGGGGCACTGTGGCCTCTGTGAGATTTGCCTTTTTAGCAGAAGGAATCTCCGAGGCCTTTAGTGGTTCTCTGGCTATCGTGCTAGTCCTTTTACACACCAACTCTGTACCTACGAAGCACGTGCATATGTAAATTGTTGCAATACTACTGGAATGCTGTAGAAAATGTGGGGGTTTTTTTTACCTTGACCACTACGATGCCTGTCGTGGGCCACTTGATGGATGACATCTGCGCTTGCCCGAGAATGGTGATGTCTTCGTTGGGGGGAACTCGAGCACAAGTGATAAGAAGGCTTCGTGGAAATAGTCCACCTAGACCCTCATGTAGCCCATCCCCAAAGACTGACCATGCACCATGTCGGTCTCCTTACATAGAAATGCAACCCCGCGTGCAGCCTCAACAGGAAATCTGTCTTCCGTCAGCGTGAGCTGGCACTTGGTAGGCGCCTACAAGAAGTGCGTAACTTGAGAAGAGATATTGTGGCAATTACCCTCACACCTTTAAGTCAGGCAAAATTAATTATTATCTTTAGCTGGGGACCGGACTTATCATTTTTAGAACCACCGCTGCTGGGTCGGGGCACAGATTTCTCTATTGTAGGCGAGGGCATCTGACTCTGGCTCTAGGAGATTATCACCATCATCTTGGCCCTCAGGCGCTCCTCACGTTCCATCATCTCCTCCCTCAGCTTCTCCCTGAGTGTGTCCTTGAGGCGCTCCACATGCACCTCCTATGATCTTGATCTGGTACTCGCAGCGTCATCTTGGAAGTATG